>JAABKK020003591.1:0-27901 GCA_011634745.2 Catotricha subobsoleta
CTATGGGTCAATTTTCTGTAGAACCCTCCATTTAGAAGTTATTACAAAAGTGGGGGTTATGTCAGTGGGGGATAATTTATGTCACCTACAAAATATGTCAAATTTTCGTTAAACATCTCAACAAACATAAATCGAGACCTTTAAGTGTAGCAATTTTCATTCTAAAAATATTTTTTACGACAGATTTTAATTACCGCTAAAAGCATCTTCTACCATGAGGTCAGATTTATAACATTTGTAAGAATTTTTAAAAATAAAGCTCAATGAAAAAAAAATATAGTGAAAAATAATAATAGAAAAACAAATTATACAAATGGTCGTCGTAATTTGAATTGTAATTTTCCAAAAAGTAATCATTTGAAGATTGGTGCTTTTGCTTCTAAGTCCCTCCATATAATAAAAGAGTGCTGTATGATTGTTGTATATTCCCATCTATTACGATATATAGCATTTTACTTACATCAATCGCTTTTCAAAGATGCATATACTTCCTTCTTCACTTTTGCTTTTCTTTTATAGCTTTAGCATCTGCATAAGTCCTTTTATAGCTTTTGTAAATTTTACGAATTTTATAATCATTTTTAAACATTTTTTTTTTTTTTTAGGCTGTATGTTTAAACGGCGTTCAATTTATATTTTGCATGTTGTTGCTTCAAAATCATAGGTCACGCAGTAAAAGAAAAATTTCTTTAAATGTTTTTGGACATTTTTGTATTACTGTAGTAACTAGCGAAGTGTTTTTATGCCAAAAAAAAAATATAATAAATAAAAATAAAAATAAAAAAAATTATAATGAATAAATTTTTATTAAAACATCATAGATTTACGATATATTTAATGTTTATAGATGACAAGTCTAAATGTAATACGAACAGGAAATGCAGGGTGTTTATGTTAGAACATTTTTGAAAAAAATTCATGGCAAAATATTTACACGGGGTGTATACTCAGGAACTCAGGTATTATTAAACAAATAAATCTAACACACAATTTCACTTCGTTTTCAATGCAAATGACAATTGTCATTTGCTGTCCATCATTATGTGAAAAGCTCTATCTTGTCTATATTGTTTCTGTTCAAATCAAATAAATTAACTCAGAAATAGAACGTTTTAATGTTTTCGTCCAAGTGTTTTTTTGTTCCAAACTACTCATATAAATACTATTAAGGATTTTTTTTTTTTTTGAAAAAAATATCATTTTTATCAAAAATTAAAAGTCAAGAATGAAAAAGACAATTGATTTAAATCTTGATTAATATTTACTTGATCTCTAGATCAGAATAAATTAGCTAACCGCCATTCGGTTACTGTGACAATATTTTTTTAAACTTTTGTATTTTTTAACAAATACTTTAATATCCAATAAACGATAAGAACGAGATAGCTGCATTGCTTTATCTGATCTGCATTAAATATTTTGATAAATTAGTTAATACGTTAATAAGATTCGAATTTGCTGTTATTTATATTATACTTCGTTATTTTTTTCTTTTTTATACGGAATTTTGTAAGCAAGCTCGCGCTTCATATTAGGTACTTTCGTTTGGGAACAGAACAATTGAGCATGTGAGACTGGATCACATCGATATCAATAGCTCAGCATATTTTACGTTCGTTTTACACCGATCAGTTATCTCACTTTAATGTTATGGTGCAAATGAGTTAACGTGAGATACATAAATCGCCGCTCACATACTCACTACGATGTCGACTACGAGCTCACTTCAATCTTGCAAACTTATCGACACACTGAAGTGAAAACTTGCAAAACGAACGTATCGTTTTTCTAAGCCAACTGAGATATCTCAGTTGGCTCAGCATCTCACTTACCAAACGAATGTACCTATTCTATATTGATCAATATTAAATTTGAAACTATATTTCAATTGACTGAGAATTGAATTATATTAGAAAGCAGACTGGGATTCCTCTACTTCAAATTTTATTTCTCATTCAATCATGAACAATATTCTTCTAGTCACAACAAATAATAGATACATAGAATTATTTACCTAAAGAATATTACGCAACGTTTTAAATAAAATGAAAATATACTTTTGTTTAAATATTCCATTGTTTTTATTTAGAATTATTATACATTTATTTGTATATCAACAATAAATAACTTACGAATCTATTATACCAATCATTTCAAATAATTTAATGTTAACATCATTTGTATTGTTGTTCTATTGGGTGCTCTTATTTGATATGTTCAAAAACGATTATTGAAAATATTTGCTATCGAAATTGACATATTTAATAAACAGTGTGCGTCATTGAAATGTAAAGAGAAGAAAAAAAGAATTATGGTCGACGACTATTCATAAGAAAATTCAAGTTAAAATATAAAAGAAAATAATAATTACAAAAAAAAAGGCATTTTATCGTCATTTTCTTGATGACAAATACTGTCTTTTGCAGCCATTTTTTTTTTCTGTTTTGTAAATTTGGACCACCTGCTATGTGCTACTCATTTTAAACAAACATAGTAAATCTATACTATATCCAACAATATATTGTTTAAATATGCAGGCATTTTAATTTTATAAAAAAAGAAATAGAATATTCCTACTTCTTCTATACTCTGTTTTAGTTGTAAATAAAAATGTCCGTTACGCTGAATTGAATTATTATTATTGGCCTGAATGATAAAGAGGGTATTTTATAATGTCAATGACACTTTACAATAAATATATATTATCACTTTTTATTTTATATATGTACATGTTTTGTCATTTTTGAAAAGTTGTTATTTTTCGATCATGATACTGAAATGAAAAAGGAAAAAAAAAAGAAGAAGACATTCCTTGCCTGTGCAGATTAAAAAGTTTTCTATTCCTCTTTAAAAAAAATATCAATTATAAATTTATATTTTGGTCGAAATTAGCGATAAATTTTATATCGTATCAAATTTATCTATTTTTTATTAATAAAATTCAAAAGAATATTGATTTAAAAGTAGACAATTTTAATTCGTTGAGGACTTTCATCACCGAAAGTTAATGTACATTCAGGTATTTTAAAAATAAATAAGAGACACTGGTATCCCTGAATAGGTTAACGTGAGACTCACGTTAAATTACAATCAAAAATGAAAAACAAAAAATGTTCCTCTATATCTATCTATTGAGGCGACAAATACTAAATAAAATTGCTATTGAAGATGGAAAAACCATTTTTACCATGAGCTTTGAAAAATGATCTTTCGTCTCTACAACGATGGAATTCTGGTATTCAATCTACTCTCTAAGCTATCCAATGCTACACCAGGCAGGCATTCATATAAATTGCATAAGCCATAATCGTACCCATAAAATCAACCAAAATTACATTTATAAAATATTTGTTCTTAATTTTCATTACTTTCGTAAATGTAAACAGTATACGCGCGCCGCACCAAGTCAAATTGTGTGAAACAAAACTTAACCCCATCATCATCACCTCACCTTATACCCTTCATTTATTTACCATCCCATTTCTCACTCTCTCATCTATCTATCTCTCATTCCATAAATCTAATAATATTATAGATACACTTCTCTAATTCTCTACCACCGCACAGTACAACATAGTACACAAATTATATAATTCAGAAAGCGATTTCTAATTCAGACCGATTTCAATTCGTTTATCACATAGGGTGTGCCCAATCTAATATGTTTGCAAACTTCAAATGGTTGTACACTCGTAAATTCTCCATTTCTCTCATCCTCCCATCGATTTAATATAATACAATACTCGTCTATTTAATTAACCTATTCTGTGTATTAGTTGGGCAAGGAGGGTTACAAAAAAAAAAAGAAGAAAGGATAAGCAAGAATTTTCTTCTTTTATTTTTCTATTTTACTTTCTTTTTTTTTTATTATTATTATTTTATTTTATATTATTTTACTACACTAGCTTCAGCGTTCGTTTTATAATTTTATAATATATAGATAGATACTTATACATATATACCTCTACTTTACGATAGAGATGGTAGAGGTAGGTTGGAAAATTATATGTATATAATAATAATATATTGTTACGAATCATTCGCATAATATAACGGGTATGAGGTGGAGTGGCGTTAGAAATGGAATATATATCTATCGAATAGTGAAGTGAATTAAGGGACTTTGGCCTGATGTAATTTATTGTTTGATTTTTATTTTAAAGGATTCATTTATATGTCAATTAAAAAATAATTATTTAGCATTAACATCCCGACCATATCGTTTTTCGTGGAAATACATTTCAGATAATGGTAATGGTAGTTGTAGGCTGGTATATAATATATATATGTCAAATGGCAAATGGCAACTGTAATAATGAATATCATTTTCAATTTGAATATCAACCATTTTATAAAGATAAAGTACAAATACATAATATTATTATTATATGGTATTGTGTATAGTGAGAGCGTTCCGTAGATTAATTCGTGATTGATTATATTTTGACTTTTTAATTTATTTTTGGTTAATTAATACAATTTTTCCTTTCTCTTTTTTTTGTGTTGTTTTAAGTATACACACACACACAGCATATGTATACTCGTATGACGCTTTCTATAAAGAACATTGGAAATATTGCAATATATATTTAATCGCCAATTAAATCTTTTGTCAATAGAAATGGTAAATGGTGATATTATTATTTTTTTATTAATTGGTAATTTATTTTTGAAATGAAAAATTATGTAAATAATGTGTTAAATATTTAAAAAAAAAAAAAAAATATTGGGAAATTTTGATGAATAAACAACCATTGGACTATAAATATTTAGGTCCGTAAACTTCAAGCTGATAGAAATTTAAACTGAGTTTTAAACATAAACTTCAGCACAGTTCAGGGAGTCGAACCCGTTCCTTTGGGTGCAGGCAGGTTCAGCTTCTTTATGCATCTAGCTATGGCAGTATTATCCTTTAATTTTGGACAATATCTATTTTAAAGTAGGACACCTACGCTTTCATTAAAATACAAAAACATAAATATTGTAAATTATCTTGGCTATATGTTATTCCTTACGGAATGAAAAAAAGTTGATTTTTGAGCCCATATTGAACCCATTTTTTCCGGATGGAGATATTTTACAATATTTATGTTTTTGTATTCTAATGAAAATAGATATTCTCCAATATTGAAGGATAATAATGAAGATGCGTAAATCACGTTAAATTGCCTAAGCCGGGTTCGACTCCCTGGCACAGTTTAAATTTTTTAAATCTCGGTTTTAGTAACACTGGTTTACGTATTATATATAGATATAGGTGTCGACTTGTAATATACGTAAATCGCTTTTATGATTTTAATTTTGAGGAAATATGATATTACCTCTTAGGATTACTATAATTATTATGATTAATTTATATTTTATGTAATATCATGTAATAAGTTATGTATAGTTTAGTAAAATATGTATCAAAAAGAAAAAGTTTTTCATTTTATAAAATATATAAATTTAGAAATTCCAATTGAATGTGTACAAATTTAAAGAAAATATTATAATATTACTCTCTACAATAACCAACAAAAAAAAAGAAGTGTTTAATGATAAAATCAAAATTCTAAATCCGTGTAGAAATTTAGCATATGTTTTGATTACTATTGACTGCAGTTTGAGTAAGAAGAGTTTAAATTTAAACCTGTGGTTAAATTTAAATCGTCTTGCTTGTTTAATTAATAAATTTATGTATATTAGGGAACGTTCACAAACGACGTCACGCCATTGGGGGGGAGGGGTTGTAAATTTTGTTAAAAAATGTGACCGAGTGTGACCATAATTTATAGGGAGGGGTGGTGTTAAATAACTTGTGATGTGACGTCCATTTATTTTTTTTTTTTTGTTCCATTTTCTTTTATACTGTATACATATAATGCCGCTCATCAGTTTAAATGCGCGGCAGTTTTTGACACCTCTTCACTTAATTTTGTTCTATTTACCATTGAAGTGATATAGAATTGTCATTTTCTTAACTGAAGAGCTTCAAAACTACTGCACAAGCTACAACCCTTCGTCAGTTAAAGTAAATAGAAAGCGCCTATTATTAGTATGTCGAAAAAATATTGCACAAGTTTGCAAAAAATAAGTGACGTCCATAGGCGGGTGGGGGTGCTAATGAAATTGCGATATAGATTTTGAGGGGGGGGAGGGGGTTAAAAATCGTCAATTTCAGCGTGACGTTTGTGAACGTTCCCTTACAGGCTTCTAAGTTAATGAATTATTTAATAAATTATGTTTAGAATTTTTATGGATACAATTACTTATTACTTGGAATCTAATAAATATAATAATAATATTAAATTTCATTCATTTCATATTAGGTTTAATTAATTTATTTTATTTATTTATTCAACACCGCTTTTGAAAAGCTGTACACATTCGCTGAAAACTATAATAATTTAATGAATTTGATCCAGTCCACTGATTACTCATTACTAGATTTTGTCACATGTTCTCAATTCAGCAGTCATTAGTCAATTGAAAATGACAAATCTTTTATAGAAAATCGTAATATAAATAAAACTATTATAAAATTGAAATAGGAAGTCAAAAAATATAAATAAAGCACAGTGATCCCATTCCATTTAAATTTCATTTATTTCTTATTTTTATTTGGAATTTTGAACAATGCAAGTAAAATAGAGGTAGAACGTTTTTGTTTTTAAAAATAAGGATATTTAAAGTGACTTGATTTTTTTTAAAAAAATATTATAAATAATCTAATTAGACATTCGTTTGACTTAATTATGATATTTTATATTATAAATATTTCATAACCACAACGTGACCTATTCTTTACTGGAAATATGTCGGGAGCGGTCGCAACCGATTGGGCGCATTCTAACTAAACAAAGGTCTCAGATTATTTAAGGCCAATATTATTCAATATACTACCACCTGAAATGAAATCCATTTACAACCGATCAGGATTCAAATGTGCCCTCAAAATACATATATGTATCACCTCGGCGAAAATAGTAAATAATTGAAACATTGCGATACTGTTTACAATCGAGGAAAAATGAAAAATTGATACATATAAATATAAATACAAAATATTAAACAATAATAATGATGAATAATATTGAATTAAAAATAGAAACCAATTAATCAATGTCCATATTCAATTCATTCAATTCCTGCATTTCATTACAGTATGAGCAATAAATAGATAAATAAATAATAAACTCCATTTTAATCATCTCTAGTAATAAAATAAGTATATTAAAAAGATATATATATATATTAAATTCATTATTTTTTTTAATTACATAGAAAGTATATGCTACCAATACTAGTGATGCAACGAAACTTTTACACGATTTAGTAATTAATTCGTATACTGTTTGAGAGTCGGTTACAAATAATTGAAATTGAACTTGACAGAAAAATTTCTGACAAAATTTCGAGCAAAAGTACGCGTTAGCATTTGTTTTTTCCGCTCTGGCTCTCGAGCCGCCCGCCCTCTCTCTCTCTAAGTCAAAGATTCGGTTGGAAAAATGGTCAAAATTTTATCATTTTTAAATACAGAATCTTCTGAAACTGGCTATTTATTTGAAAAAAAAAAAAAAAAGAAGTATGGGGATCGAGATTTTTTTTTCGTCCACTTTCTTTTAACTTTTACTCAGAATTGTCTTGACGCATTTTGATAATTGGACGCAGAATCGAAATATCTCCAAATACATGTTTTGGTTTTCAGCTCAAAAATTCAAATGGTAATCATAAAAATAAGTCTACTCAATCCTGAGAAAGAAACTGGTAAACTTGAGCACAGCTTTTTTTTTATAAGTCTAATACTCGCAAAAATAAAATTCCGTATATCAATTTTCTATCAATTCTCTACTTGCTATACTGGGATGGCAAAATATAAATAGAAATAAATAGATTTTTGTTATTTTGTCCATGAAATGAAGCAAAAATTAATAATGCATAAAAAAAATGGTGAAAAAAAAGCATTTTTTATAATATACCAGAATGAGCGTA
This sequence comes from Catotricha subobsoleta, assembly GCA_011634745.2. NCBI lineage: Eukaryota > Metazoa > Arthropoda > Insecta > Diptera > Cecidomyiidae > Catotricha > Catotricha subobsoleta. The sequence continues at coordinate 7,975 of JAABKK020003591.1, forward strand.
GCCTATTTTTGGCATTTGGTAAAATTTTAGTTGTGTTATTGAAAGTTAGCGCCAAATTTTAGCACTTATGTATTACGTTTTCGAAATACTTACATATTGTTAATATGAAAATGTTTATATATTTATTAAAACAAGTCTTTTCGCATTTTTCTCAGTATTCAGTGGGCAGTGGGGGTGGGGGATATTGGTGTGCAATATACCAGAAGGCGCAAAATTACGTTTTCGTAAAAATATATATGTGGTTGGTTTTGAAATAATTTGTTTTTGGGTCGAGGGAGATCAAAATCTGTGGTGGGAAAGTCAATAATTTTTCTATTTTTTTACCAATAAAAATTGGTTTCACTTTTTTCTTACAAATTTTACCGATATTCCCTTATACCTATATATGCTTGTTCTATATATCATCCGATTTTTCTTTGAAAAAAATAAAATAATAATAATAATAACATATAAATAGGTATAAATAATAAATATTATATAAAAGTGTAAGTACGAATAATAAAATCTATAAAAACTTTATCAACTTCTATATTTCTTTATTTTCTTTCGCATATCGATGTTTTGTGTTGCTGTGTGTGAAAGATTAGAAAAATATATTTTTCTCTTTGAAAATAAGTTAAAATATTTACAAAAAAAAAAAAATATATATATATATATATGTGTTAGGTCTAAGAGTTTTCGTATAGCATAAATATATGAATTACATTGTGTTGTATTATCAAACGTTATATTCATTTCTTTTTCTTCATATTTTTCTTTAGTATATCTAAATAGTAAATATATATATATATATATATATTTTTCACAAGCCACAGCAACAACAATAACACTTAAAAATACTTTTTCTACATTTCTTATTGGTAAGATCAAAGCACTTATCAACCACATATAAAGAATAGAAAAAATAAAACCACAAAAAAAAAAAAAAATTACATGACAAGATAATATTTTAATTTTTTTTCTTATTAACAAGAAATATATTATTTATTGAAAGTGTGTTTTTTTTTTTTTTTTCGAAAGCATAAAGGAGACTTAGTAAAATAAGAAGCTATACACATTTATAATAATTTCCATGAATTTCTTTATTTCTTTATTTTTTATTTTTTAATTTTTTATTTTAAATGAAGTAAGTATCGCAAAGCAAGTAAATTGGTTATAACATTTTTCTTAGTCGTTGGATGCTTAGAATTTTTTTTTTTTTTTTTTACTTGTTTGTCAAAAGTCCTTTTCAATATCAATAATTTCTTAAGAATTATGAATTTAAGTCGACAAAAGTCGAGATCAAAATAGAGCTTATTTTTTCATAAGTATATATAACTTTACCGCTTCCTCTTCGTATTAAAGTCATTAAAAATTAATAGAAATTATAGCAATATGAGAATGGTGACATTTCTGAATTAAAATCAAAGAAATTTAATTTTTCAAACTTTTGTGGTAATTAATTTTTTGATTTGCTCACTAACATGATAATTATATAAAATATTTAGCGCTTACGATTCTAAGTAGTCTGACTGATTTTACTTACGCTGAGATTAATAGCATCTTCTTTTATTCGGTCTGGATTTTATTAAGATTTATTTGCTCTAAATCGATTTTAGTGCAAAACTTAACGAGAGCAGATCTGGAAAAGAACAACTCTGAAAAAATTGAGATCAACATTTTTCAGAGCATAAAAGAACATGCATCTTCATTCTTCACTCGCTAAAACGTAACCCTCAAAACCGTTTTTTAAGATATGATCTATTGAATTGAATTCGATTGAATAAAATCGCCTATTGCGAAGTATTTTTTTATTTTGAAGTTTCAATTATAGTTAAATCTAATCTGTTTTACTACAATAACTACATTTTGCATATAATATTAAAGTACTAATGCGTATTGAAATAACTGTACTGAAAACAAAAATATGTAAGCCAAAAATCAATTCAGCACAATTACCATATACATAGAAAACCTTAAAAATCTCTATAAAGAAAAAAAAAGAAAAATAAAACATTATAGTAAATCATTTTACAAGAGACCGAACATATCAGAAGTATCCCATAAAAGAGATTATAGCGATATCCGTATCGTATCGCACGTTTGAAAAATAATAAAGTAAAACCTGGTCTTTTAGTGAATACAAGATTTATTCTTTTCTTTTCTACAACATATTATCTACCTTTCACCGTACTCTTAAATGTAACTGGGAACACTGCACAGTGTGTAAAATGTATATATTGAAATAGATAATATGCTTTTTATGTATGTACATATTTTGTTGTAACATCATAATGTACAAGTGCAATAAATATATATATAGCTTGCCCAAATATTATATTAAGGTAAGAGTAAACAGACATTCGAAAATGGGATAATTTGAATGCCACAAGTGAAAATAGAAAATATCAATTAGTCTCTAGTGACTGACTTGACGCCAGAGAGTCCAGTCCATGTTTATTTTTGTATGTAAGAAATATTTTATGAAAACTTGAACGTAGGGCAGCGCGTATCCGCATAAAAAACCAAAGTTCTGCATAGAAAAGAGCTAATAATATAATATATAGCAAAATTTTCCAATTTTTAAAACAAAAATAAATTATACTGAAATTGGGTAATAATTTAATAAAATATAGATGGCAGAATATATCAAGAAGCCATCACCTTAATAGAAACGATTCACACGTATAAATATTATACCTCTGTAGATACAAGGTAAATGGCAGTCACCAAACACCCAAAGACCAATACAATACTATATTAAATAAAAATGAAGTACAAAATATATTTAGATTTCTATAGAGATGATCAAAAACTCGAAAAGCACATTTCGTCGTAGCGCATTGGTCTTCACAAGCAACTTATAAACAAAAAAAAAATAGGAAGATTTCTCATTTTTTTTGTCTTTTTTCCAAATGGATGATAGAAATATCCTTAGCATTTCTTACCATATTCTACGTACAACATTATATGATAATATGCTTTGAGACATGAATAAAAAAAAAAAAAAAAAAAAAATTCTATAGAGAAGTTGGATGTGTAAAATTTTAAAATCCCATATAGAATTCAAAACCAGATTTTGATCTTTGATTTTTTTTTTTTTTTTCATATTTCTGTGAAAACATTATATATGAATGGATTCTCCTGTTAGAGTTAGCATTCACATTTTTATTTTTTATTTTTTGTTTTGGACGTCTTTATGCAAATAGTTTTTACCACCATACATTAAAAGAACAAGAACTATTATATTACGTAAATATACTTATATTTATTATGCTTTCTAGTGCTTTTGTTTGCTGTGTTATGTTCAATTCCAATGTAATTTTTTTTTTTTTTACATTAATATTTCATCACATTCTTATTTTATAGAACTTTTAAGAAAACCATTTTAGTTATTTTAATACAAAATGATAACTAAATTGATATTTCGTTTACGGCTACAAAATTTTCAATTTCAAATGAGCCATTTCTTCAAGAATCGCCGATATTCACCGCTATACGTAATTTGATGTTATTATTTATAGTACCTATTATAAGACTATATGTTAGTTGGTTCTATAGTCTGTGTATAAACCATAGTTGAGTCACGGTGTATGAAAATGTTGAATAACGGTAAGCAACCAGAGATAATAGCACCTTTTTTCATACGTAAAAATAATAGTAAACCGATAAATTGATAAATAAAATGATTAAATAAATAATGTTATTCCATAATTTCTGGTTTTTCTATCATTTTTCGGATGAAATAAGATGAATTTTCTTGGCGGACTCCCATTATAATACACACTGTGACTCAACTATGTTTTATATAGACGATATATGTGGTTCTTACGGCGTACATTTGTACCTACTATGCGGGGTAAGATCATTGATAGAAAGGAATCTATGAAAATTATTTTGAAATTTTTTGGATGATTATATCTAATAACAAGGTACTTGTTTTTTTTTTTAAATTCACATTTAATATTTACATGACCATTCTTGATGTATAAATTTGCAATCCAATTTTGAAAATTACTATGACTGGTGCATTAAAATGGGCACTATTTATATTACCAGTAAGAATTTTTTTTTGTTCGGTACAAAACAATCCACATGTTCAGTAAATTGTCCTCAATGTTCGGTAAAAAAAGATACATTTTGTTGAATAACTTTTTTTCCCCGCTAGGGCCCCACTGGAGATAAGTGGGGATCTCTTTGTTATATTCCTCTTTTATAAACCTATCATTCCTCACATTGGGAAAATATCCCAATCCGGAGTAATTCGGGTTATTGAGCTACGGAACATTTGGACAATTTACCGAACATTGGGATTATTTACTGAACATATTGAATAATTTACCGAACATTTAAATACGTGCCCATTAAAATGCATTGGCTTCTACATTGATGTTTTCGGACTCGTGAAATAAAACAATAAGAACAATATTTCTCAACGATTAACCGTTCTCAAGATATTCCGCCATAACAGAAATAGACATGTTTACAAATTTGTAGAATTTTCACGAAAATGTTAAGCTCCTATCACTTTCCCGTAACAATTCCAGAAATTTGTAAATATGGCCTTTTCTGTGAAGTGGATCTGTAGAGGGGTTAATCATACATAGAAAAAATGTGTGCTTAACAAATTTGTATTATTTCACGAACTCCAAACACTTCAGTGAAAACAAATGGTTAAGAAATGCATAGTAATTGTCAAAATTTGTAGAATTGACATATTTTTGAAACAGGGTAAAACTTATGATTGAAGAAAAGAAACGCCGGAACGTGTTAGCTTATAAGACAAAAAAAAAACAAATGTTTCAAAGATGTATTTGATGCATAAGCAAAAAAAAAGGAGATGAACAAAAGAAATTCTAACTTTAATTCCCTTCTGAAAAATATTAAAAAAATGAACATAAAAAAAGAATTTAAAGCAACATATAAAGCCCACCCCAAAAATGCCATCGTAAGGTGGACTAACCACCGCATACAACTAGCCTGGAACTCTTCCGCCGCTTGTAGGCAGGCCAAGCTCTTTGTGAGCGGGCCTAACCCAAAAACCACCAAAGCCTTACTTGGGCTCAAAAAAACCCAATTAAGACAAGTAGTGGGAATCCTGACAGGACACTGTTCTCTCAATAGCCACTTAAGACGCATACGAGTCAGAGATGACCCTGACTGCGATTTCTGCGGCCAAGAGGAGGAAACGGCCAAACATTTCGTGTGTTTTTGCCCCTTCTTCCAAATACCAAGACTCCACAGCTTTGGTGGCTTAACCATCAACTCAGGAGTCGTACAAAGTACACCAATCCAACTAATCTGGAATTTTATCTCAAAATCCAGGCGCTTTGAGTTGGTGCACTCATTTCAGCGAGTTCACTGATATCAAGAACTCGAATAAAATAAAAACAGCGGGGATGCATAATGGGCCCTTGCGGCCTACATGCAGTGCTTTCCTAGCACACCCCATTCATCTATCCATCCATCCAACATATAAAGCAAAAAATATCATTTTATTAATAAATAAAATTTGTATGAAATTGATAAAGAATAATAAGAATGTTAAAAGAATTATTTTACCGTTAGGGTTAGCCTATTGAAAATTAAATTTTATAAATTATAACTGATTTTTAGTAACTTACATAACTTTTGAGAAATTTTAATTTTTTTTTTTTTTAAATAAATTATTAGGGGTAAGCCAAGGTTGCGTTGCGTACGTTTTGTGCGTACTTTCGTAGATTGTGAAAAGGTCATATAGAAAAATTACAATAGTACGAACTGCGTTGTTTTTTATATATGAACTTTTCAAAATCTACAAAACTACGCACAAAAAGTATACAACCTTGGTTTTACTCCTGTTAGTTTTATTAAAGTATTCGTAAATTTCTTTTCTTTATTTTTACCACATCGATTTTTATCAGGATCTAGTGGTCGGATTTTGCTGGTCAATATACCAAAAAATGCACAATATTATGCTCGATATTAATTAATACACATAAGTTTAAAATTCGACCTAGGAATCCGATTTGTTGGTGCAAAAAAAAAATCTTTGAATTAAGTGAATGGATTGAAATCAAAACCTATATATTTTAGAATAATATTCAACAGTCTTTTGGTAACATTCCTAACAAAAATGAAGCAGTGTATCAATGCATTGACAGCTTGTTTTTAATGAGTTCCTGCTACAATTTTTCATTTTTGTCTAAGATATCGACCATATAATTTACTACAAATTGGAAATATTTAAGATTGTAGTTGTGCTTAAATTCAGTTTAATATTTCATTTAGAAGTTGAAATCGTATAATCAATAAAATATTTATAGTATAATAAAAGAAAAAAAAAACAGAAACAGAAACAATATTAAGCACTTATAAGTTAATAAAAACAATTCTTTTCTCTTACTTATAAGTATTTGTTTGATTTCATTATTGTAAATATAGGTGCAATACGAAAACCTATAGTGATTCTCTATAAGTACCCATTCTCAACTTTATTATTATTATGTAAAAAGAAAATATGTAGTTACACTTTTGTTGTATTGATTTTGTTTTATATAATATTAAGCGCATTATTTTTCATTTATTCATTCGTTTTTTTTTTGCTTTTACTTTGCATTCAAAACTAAAAGAACATGTTTATGACAGACACGTTTTATATTGCATATCATTAAATGTTATTATTTTTATATTTTTATTATTATGTATTTTTACTTAGTTGTCAATAATACATAGAATTTTTTTTGTTTTCCATCTCTCACGTTAGCTACTAGAGTGGGGTGAGGTTTTCTGTCAAACCTTCTATCATAGCCTGTAGCTAACCTTTGTGTAAATTTTGTAAGGCATTAAAAAAAAGCTACCAATGGATTAGTAAGTACGCTGCTTAATTTTTTTTACGATTCTAAGATCAGTACCTGGTCAAAAAAAAAGAAGAAAAACAATTTCGAAACCAATACTTTACTTTTCTTTTTTACAAATTTTGAAAATATAAATTTAATAATTCAAAATTGGATGAACTTGAATCTTACAATTATCTTTTAAGCAACAGAAGGCGAAATTATGTAAGTTTGACATAATATAGTCACGTGTCTTGTCTACCATATTACGTTAAACTTGAATTGATTAATAAATTATTACATATTACCAATTATTGATATAGGAGTTCTTAATATAATTCATTGAGGTGGCAGATTATCTAAATCTGTTCTAATTATGGGAATGTTCATGTTCAAGCCGATAGGATAATAAAACATTTGTTCTTGAACTGCTGTCTTTATAGACAAGTCTGCTGTCAGGGTTTGCTGCTAATATTTGACAAAAACCATAAAAATAAAACATAATAAATTTTTCTTGGGGAAAGCCATTATTATGTATAATTAAATCCTCCAAATAGGATCTAGTCATTTGACGAGTTAAATAAACAAATAAACAAATAAATAAAAAAATAGAAAACAGGAGAACATCTCCATGTAGCGAATATAATGTTTAAAATTGATAATAAAATTACACCCAATTATTTAGCTGAACTATTTTAGATCAATAACAATTACACTCGTTAGGTACGAGTCGTAGCCATGTCAAAATAATGATAAAACAAAGAAATATCAGGGGGACCACCAAATTATGGGATGCAATACTCCTGAACATAAAGATAATCAACGGTAATTGAATCCTTTAATATTAATTAACTACTTATTCTGATGCAAAAATAAAAACAATATGTTAAATTTTAACACGAACGTCGAAAGTCTTCGAAATACTTTATTTCAGCATCAGGGTCGTTCAACAACATTTCCATAATTTATTCATTTTCAAAAAAAAATTATGTCAATATTGTTGAACGACAGATGATGCAATAAAGTACTTATTCCAAAAGAGTTCGTATTAAAATTTAACATTGTTTTTTTTTTATTTTTGCATTAGAACAAGGATTTAATTTGGCAATAAAAGAAAGAAAGAATAAAAATCACGTAGAAATTATAAAGAAATTAAAATCATCGTCTCATCAGTTTTTCGTTTAATGCAAAATGTTCATAATTAATGGTTCATATTTAATAAATCATAAATTGTTGTGTTACAAAATAAATTTTGATTATTTCTGAAATGAATTATTGACTTAATGAAATTTTCACAATCATTAAAATCGAATCAATAGTTTTATTTTACATCATTTTTGGAATTTAATATTTAATATTTTTATTTATTTTCATATAGTGGCATTAATTACTCTATACAAGTAGAGATAGATGTAATAAAATGTTGAATTTTTGAAAATAACTGGTTTTCTGTTTTAATAAAAATTTAATGCTTAATAACAAATATTATGTATTATTTTCACTGTTTTTGATGTTGCAATTAATTTATATTTACATGTATTCATTGCTGTACATATTCCTGTCATTCCGTTGTTAATCCAGCTTAAATTTTAATTCCAAAATGCACCTTTTAAATTACATATATCTAGCGATCCGACATATATAATTGCATTGCAATATAATGGAGGCTTCAGAATGCACTGATGAGCGATATGGTGGTGACGGAAATATCATAAATATGTATGTATATACGTGTGTCGATACGTAAATTTCAATAACAATTATTGTATCAATTAATTTATTTTAGAGATGCTCTTCATTCTCTCGCTAAATGTGTACTTATCAAAATGTACATATATACATATAGCGGCCTCTACCTACTGAACATACATATTTTAAATGGAAAATAATGCTTGAATATTTTCACGTGATATGTTGCTTGTAATGGATTTCAATTCTATATACCAACAAAATCCACAGTTATAATATATATAACTAACGGAGTGAAATATTTTCGCTTAATACAATGATGATCAAAAATCAAAGTGAATTGTGAAATGCATCATTGGTATTAATATTATTATTATTGTTATGTATCTCCGATTTCTACCAATTCAGCACATGACACGACACAAATAAACATTACGTATTCAATAGGATTACGTAAAATTAATGAATGAACAATACTCAGGCTAATACCAAATACGATATATAAATTGTGTGTATTATAATAATCATACACAAAAGTCGGATTGAATTAGAATTATTATTGTTACTATAAAATATACTGTGTAAAGCATACCTGACTATATATATTTCTCGTACTATTTCAATCAAGTGTATCAACGCGTTACGTATGTAATATATATAAATATATATAATTAAAATATATATTTTATATCTTCTTAACTGTAATGCTGAAAATGTTTCTGTGTCGTTTGTTTGTCTGTCACAGCAAAAACTCTCGAACGCTGAGCTATCTGGCATCGTGACATTTTCACAGGTTATTCTGTCTGGAATTTCTAGGTCAACCCAACTATTTTCAGATCGATAACCCTAATCGGCAATGATTTTCTGGCGGTTTTTGTGAAAAATACGATAATTTGATATCAGTCTACTTTGATATTAAAAAAAAAAAAAAAATGTCCAAAGACTCCATTGATTCCAACTGATTTACCATTTTCATTCAAACGTTTACAATTCCCTGTTCGGTTTGCATTTGCAATTACCATTAATAAATCGCTGGAACAATCAATTAAAGTTACGCGCTTAGATTTAACAGACGAATGCTTCTCACATGGACAGCTAGCTATATGTTGGAATGTCAAGAGCAAAGGAAAGGATATAGCTATAGATTTGAAGCAGCAGCGAGCGAAGCGAGCGGAGTCTTCTAGTGTATATTATATATATATATATATATATATATATAAGAAGAATGCATACGAGTTAGGGAGACCGTGATTATTAGTATATGTATTAGCGTATTATTGTTTCTACCAATGGAATCATGATATGGTACTTTGGCAGACAAGCAATATATTTTAATAACTTCTAATAGAATGGAAAATTTTCATACAAATTGCATATATATATGGCAGTAACATGATCAGAACAAAGTATTCAGTTCAGAAAACCAAATTTCTTGTTATATAATATTTATAGTATATTATAGTGTTAACAAATAAATAATTTATTAAATGATAGAATGAGAGACGCCAACAAATTTTTGTCTAACTAGAAAAAGAGCCACGTGATTATCGGCATCACTACTAAATTCTAATTATAAGCAAATACTAAAACTGAGTTATATAAATGCGCACTTACCTTAACCAATGCCGTTTTGTAATTGGTGTTATACAACAAATTGCATCATACTGATCGGCAATCCAAACAATTAAAATGATATAAAAAGCAGTTGTCGTATCATTAAAGAATTCTGACATAATTGCTTCCATACCTGAAACACAAAATAGAAACAAATGTTAAATTAATTATAATGATACTACTTATGATAATAATAATAAAGCTTAATTTTTGTTTTTTTTTTTTTATTGTTAAATTAGATCATTTGAAAATGAAATAAAACTATCATATAAGAATATACTTTCTTCGTTCATTTAACAACAAAACTTTCTTGTCTGGTTTAAAAGAGAAAAATAAAGAAAGAAAAGATAACAAAATAATCAAGAACAATGCAATAAAATAAAAATTAAATTAAAAATAAAGGACACATAAATGTATATATATATATATATATATATATAAAAATAACAAATATTAGACATGAGGCTGGATGCATGACCTGAGCACGGTAAGTGTGGTTGCTCTTTTATATATTTACCAACACTATATAATGTAGATAACTACTATGAAATAAAAACAACACACCGTCAACAATATTTTTATTTTTAATCTGGCGAAAAAATTAAAGAGGGCGGTTTTTATCAGCAATAAACTGTAATATTAATTGTGTTAAAAGTTTTCCCGAGGTTTCATAATATGCTTTAATAATATATTTGTTATAGTGAAGAGTTTATATGTTTCATCTGTGTATTTTGTAGAAAAATGTGAACAGGTAGATTTTCATATATTGATGATAAATATACCAAAACATAGAACAATATATACAATATATGTGCAGTCTTAGGAGAGGATGAATAACTCCTCACGGAATAAGTCCCCAATCGAAAAGTGGAATGAAGTGAATGGAATAACTCCCCAAAAACAGATTTTTTGGAGGCTTATTCCACTTTTTTTTTGGGGAGTTATTCCACTTTTCGATTGCGGACTTATTCCGTGGTGGCGAGTTATTACCCGCATCCGCAGTCTTACACTTTATACATTAATATCTTATATCGAGTGTACATTACATTATGACTTTTACTGTTTATAAACTTACTGGGACAAAAGAAAAAAAAATCTTCATTCCTATTTTATAGTAATACCTAATACCTATATTTTCGTCGTAATTTCAGTGAAACCACAAAGAAGAAATATTTCATTGGTTTGCTTGAGCAGTGACGGATCATTAGTAGTGGGGGCTCCTGGCACACAAAAAAAAGGTATATACACACACAACACACACATATATAGATGACCTTTTTTGTTTAGTCAATCATATACAGAAAAATCTTCTACATGAAAATGTTATAAATATGTATCTATAAGATGTGAAAGATTTTTTTATAATACGGCGGAAGATTTTCGTAAGCTGTCGATGATTTTCGTGAATGATGCATGTAAGGTGTTTCTACATATAAAAATCTTCCACAATTTGAGGCCTTTCTTAAGAAAATCAGTTTTTGCGAACTGAAAATCATTACGTTAAACAATTTCTGTGAAAAAATAAGTCTTCATAGAGAGAAAAAAAAATAACGAATCCTGTACTAAAAAAAAATTAATATATCAACGCCCCCCGCGTTAAATGTTGGGAGCCTCCGGCAATTGCACCATATGCACAAGGGTTAAACCGTCACTGTGCTTGAGTTGAGGTATGGTAACATACATACATATATATAATATATATATATAATATGACATTATTAGTGTATAAATTATAGTAGGTATATTAACAAAGAAAACCGAAAACTAAATAAAAAAGAGAAAAGTTCAGGTGAAAATAACTAAAGAAAAGTCATAAAAAAAAAATTCCCATCAACCCTAAACGAAAAATTGGTATGACTATACGTTTATGTTTGTTAGATAGACAGTATACATATCGTTACCCTCAGTAAAAATCTCCGATCAACATTTTTTTTTTTTTAATCCAAACGAGTCTTATGCAATTGGTTGTATGCTTTACAGTTCTCACATACGATTTTGATAAAAATGTAGATAGGATGTTTTTCACCAGGGTAACGATATATTGATTTGGTGGTAGCAAAACATCGTTGGTTCGTTAAAGTTCAAACTCCTAATATTTATACACTTGTTTTGTAGGTTTTATTGCCGAAAGTTTTTTTTTTTTTTTGGGATAAAAATTATTGTTAACATTTCACCAATTCTACAATAAAGAAAAATAAATATCTTAAATATCACAATATCTTGGAAATTATTTAGAAACAATGCACAACAAAAATCGCATGTCACACAGAGATCTTATATAACATTTGATTCTCCTGAGTGATTTCAGATTTATAATATTTTTATTATTATTTATGTGAAGTGAATGATTAGAGACGTTATATGTTTGCTGTGCGTATTTACTGTGTTGTTATGAAGAATAAATATATATATATATATAAAAAAAAAAGAAGAAAATATTGGTTTAACCAATATTTGATTAAATGTGCGGCATTGGGCCAAAATAATTGAATATAAGTTTCCAATACACGCATTTGGGGGATACCAATTCGAACAGATTAAATTTTAATTTCGTAAACAAACAACAATAATGAATACGTACAATTTCTTTAGTATATATGTAGAAAAGTTTTCCAATAACTTGTCCTTTCTTATTGTATATTCTAATGCAAATCGTAAATTTTATTATTTATTGACCATTGAAAGCTACTTACTGAAATATATTTTTAGTCACAACATAAAAAAAATACTAAATTAAGTTATTCAGATACATATATCTTTTCACATCGGGTAGTCTCCAGCTTCTAATTTTAAAATCAAAATGTTTTCTCTTAAATTTATCAAACTTTTATAAAGATGTTTTTCATTTTGATGATATTTCTGAGCTTAGTGAAAAGAAAAATTGATAACTTCTTTATTTGTCTATTTGTATGAAAAACTATTTTTTTTTTTTTATATATATATATATCAGTTTTACTCTTTTCTTTAGAGTTTAGATCGTTATTGAGAAAATTCAAGCGAAAGAACGTATGTTGCAAGCGTACGTTTTAATTCCAGACATCGGATTTAAAATCTTCATTTAATATGCTGTTTCTTTTCCTGCTATATATATATATCGTCGGCTGAGAGTTGTTTTGTCGCATATCCATTTTGAAAGGAAAATAGACCTTAACGACATATGCATAAGGTCTATTTTCCTTTCAAAGAAAAATGGATGTGCGACAAAACAACTCTCAGCCGACGATATATAAACTTTTATACTGTTGAATAAAAGTAAGTCCGCTAAGCAGTATTTTTTTTCTTTAAATTTGAACTTGTTGCCATTCTAAGTGCTGTTATTTCCAACTTTTTTTTTTATTTTTAATGATATACTGAGCCATTCGAAAAGTGCTAAATCGATACCGGCTATCATTTGTTCTGTTATAGGTCTAACAATATTATAATAAACGTTCGATGTCTTGTCACAAAATTCAATTTTTTTTTTTTCAAAAAGCTTTATAACCAGCGATAGAGAGCTTTATTTTAAAATTAAATGAAACTATATTGATCTCAACATATTTATTTTTAATTTAATAAACACATCGCATTTTATGAAACATAAGATAATTAACTGTTCGATCGCGTATAAAATGGTTAAAGTTCAAGCTGATAGATTTTTTTTTTAATATCAAACCTCACATAAATAATTGCATACTATTTTTAGGTACTTATTCTTTCTATCGTTCAGCTATGTGAAAATGCTCGTACTTAGAACATCTTGTAACTCATATATTTTGTAATAGAGAGTATTCTGATTTTCCCTTTTATCTCAATGAATACTTTAACACCTATAAAGTAAAACACTTTCACATTACACATAACCCTCTATATACTGACATCCTACAATAACAATAATAAAGTTAAATATATACGACGTAGGTACTAAATAATATGTACTACGAAACGAATTACTATTATATTGGGTACTTCGAGGTATTATATAGCTATATAATGTATATATACATTGCACGTGGATAGTGTATACTTATAACGTATACTTTGAAATCCAGATATTATATATATAATATGTTTCATATAAATATATATATATATTAAATTAGGGTGACAATTTCTTTTCTTGAATTTTCAATTCAATACGTGTAAGATGTTTTTCGGAATGCATGATCGGAAAAAGTAGTATATACTACAGCAGCGACGCCGACTTCCAAAATTACTATGGGTTGCTAAACCGCAAAAAAAAATGGTGCTATGTTGAAATCGTATTTTAAAAAAGTTAAGAAATACTATTTTCATCTAAACCGCGAGAAAAAAAGCGCTATTTGAAAATCGTATTTTGAACTATGGGTTGCTTAGCTGCCCCAGCCGATTGCTATGGGTTGCTCATGTATCCCGGGCTACCTAGTAGTCGGCGCCACTGTTACCTACAGTAGACTCTCGATAAGTCCAACTGCCGCTCGATAAGATTGAACTTTCTTTGTTATTGTAACATGGAATTTAAAATATAATTGCTTGAGTAACAAAAACAGTCATAAGATGAATTGACATTTTGTGTTCACGCTATATCGAAAGTTTTATGTACATATTCATTCCGTGTTACAATTACAGCTTAATTGCATGTAGGTCTTCGCTTAAATGATAAAATTTTCTGGTATAGTTCACAGACTGATCTTAACTTGGAACCGTTAGAAAGGAACGTTGTTGGAACAGCTCGGTTGGTCCATGGAATATGTTAAATCGATAAAAGCGTGTTCTGGATGATATTGATTATCTTAAAAATTACTCGTACTATATCTAATATATATTTATGAATATCAACAAAAATCAAAATATGTATGTGTCTTGGATTAGAAACAGTGTTGGAAAATTATTGAACGAAGGGCGAAGGTAATGTTTAACTAAAAGTTTTAATCACCAAATTTGCTTGTGTTTGTGTTTGAATGAAATTTTAGAGTTTTCAATAAAATACCGAGGTTTCGCATTTATTCACATAAACTAATCTTGGTAGTTTTAGGAAGTCTATAAATAGATATACCGTTAATTGATTCATGATTTCACATTAAGAAAATACTTGTCAATTTGAAATATTGAGAAAAATAGTACTTTAAATACTAACCATTTCTATAGTGGATAGTACCACAGGTAGGAAGAGTAATATTCAAGATCCCTTAGGTCATTTCTAGCCAAGCAGCCATATTTAGTATGAACTATCAAATACATTAATACACGCTATTATCAATTTTTGCAAAAGATTACCTGAGAATCAATTGGTTAAAACTGAGTTTTTGATTTCGCTAGGAAATCCAATGACATTTCCGCACCTTGAAAATGTGGTGCTCGTAATTTTTTTCATAAATTATGTAAAAGCCACCCTAATGCGTATATAAATATTCATATTGAGATATAGATATAATATAATATGTGTATGTATATGTATATAGACATTTTTAGCTAAAGCATTAAGCTTTGGGTATAATGCACACAAAAAATATTGTCTTTGCGGATTAATTTGTTTAATCAATTAATGCTAATTGATTTTTGATTTTCTATATTAAAGCAATTTATGCTTGAATTTATGTGTAGATGTAATTGAACACAAAGGGAATTTGGAGATCAAAATGGGAAAACTTTTCTTTGGATGTTGTTAATTATAAATTCAATATTGTTATTTTAGATTGAGATGCAATGATTTTATAGTCATTATCATTGAATATAAAATTTATTTTGTTGCTGGTTATGGATAATATAGATTATGGCTGAATTAGATGTAGATAATGTAGCGAGAACGATTAACGTACAAAGGGGGAATTCATTCTGAATGGAAATACTTTAAACGGAAATAATTTAATAAATGTAGTAGTTTTTAATATTAAATATAATTGTGATTGTAAAATTCTTCTTCCTCCAGACAAATGATATTTTACTGGTTCTAAAGATGATGTAATTTTTTTTACCGATTTCACAACAAACATATTTTTGAAACATAAATATTGTTAAAATGATTTGATTTCAACTCATAAATTTAAGCAAAAGAAAATAGAAAAAAAAAATAGTAAAAATTCTAGGAAACAACTCAAAAAATAAAAAAAATAATAAGACAAAATATTGAGTTAGAAAAATATTATTTGTTTTATTTTTCCAATTAAGGTTGAAAAATATAGATTTTTTTTTTTTTTTAATGCTACACCATCATCATCGGTTATACAAGCGATACAATGAAAAAAGAGAGTAAAAAAAAGAAAAAACAAAAAGAAAAGTATAAGAAATCGAGTCCGACCCATAATATATATATATAAATAAAATAACCCACTGAAAATATATATCCAGTATCAATATGATGCCCTGTTAGTGCAAATAACTCCTTAGGGGTACATATTTCTATCCATCTATTTATAATAGTTATATAATATAAAAACACATATATCGCAATAGAGTGTGCTCCAATCCAAAGTCATCGGTTTGTATATATATATATATATGGTATGGATGTCATTTATTTCATTCCGCTATTCGATACTTTGTGAATATGGCTAACATTGTATAATACTAATAATAATACAACTAATAATAATATTGTATAGTTAGTTCTTTATATCATTTTCATAATGTATATTACCCAATATGGGTATATACTATGTACGGAAAAAAAACCTAACCAGAAAAGAGATCATCCAAATATATTATACATATATTGAAAGGAAAATCCGCATGAATATTATATTATACGTACACAACAATAATAAAAATAAAAAAAAAGAAGAAGAAGAAGAAAACAAGCAACTTTCGGATAAAAGTATGTCGCAATGTACACAAAACACTGAGCACACATATGATGACGATGATGGTATCGGTATATGGTAATGGTACTCTTCTTCTATATACATATCGTCTATTATATGGAATTGTAAACTGAACTGAACAAAAATTTATATATATGAATGTTTTACCACTGCTGCTGCTGCTGTTGCTGCTGCTGTTGCTGCTGCTGTTGCTGCTGGTGCAGAGGAAGAAAAGTTAGGAAAATTGTGTATAATGATGATATCATATAATATGACTATGACAAATCACACTGTTAAAGTGCGTATCAAATTCAATCCAACTCATGTTGTATGATTTATATGTAAAATTTTACCATAAAAATTCATAACATATACCATATTATGTGTTATATATTATGTGAGTTTTGTCTATATATATGTATATATATAATATGCACATATAATGATACACGGTTGTTAAGTAAATCTATATGAATGCTCATTTTATATGTACGTACACTCTTGTACGAGTTAGAATTTATAATAGTTATTATGATGTAAAGATGATGACGACGATGATGGGTGTCTTCGACTATAAAGCTACGGTGTATATAAATTGTATAAAAGAAAATTGCGATTTTGACTCTATATATAATATGTATATAATATATATATATTGTTTTCCTTAAATATATTATAAGCTTATACATATCTTATTTTATGGTTTGTAATTATATGGGCCATGCTGTAACTGGGAAACATGATATTAATTGTTCACATTAAATTGTAAGATTGCTTGCAATTTGTAATAATTGTGTATAGTTTGCTAATTATGTCGAGCAACATAATAATAAGAATGATCTCAATTTATTTTATATATATACTCCTAATTTAGACTTTAATGAACTTGAATCATTTTTTTTTTTTCAAAATTTTTAAATAAAAATTTACTAATATTTATTCCGAATATTTATTTAGACGATAAAATTGCAATTGATCATTTTCTAACTATTTTAGAACGACGCCATCCCATAAATAGTTACTAATATTTCGCATGATTTGCACATCCGAGATTTACGAATCATGCGATTTTGATTAAGGCTATAATAAACAAACTTATTTTTCCAGACCTGCGATTTCCACTAGAAGTAAAAAAAAAATTATGAATGCGTGTGTGTAATGGTATATAAAATAACAATTATTTGGCATGATTTTCTTTCTTTGCAAAATAATATACGTTCCACACAACATTACATTGCTCATAGTATAAAGAAATAAAGATGAAAATGAAGAGAATAGCAGATAAATGTACACATAAAATAGAATCTTTTCGCCATATACTTAACTGTTGACAATATTGTGGCAACGGATGAAAGCGATAGAAAATTAATTTTGCATAAAATATTAATATCTTTTCTATGTTGAAAGCCAGTTTGGAAGGTTTACGTGTCACACTTAAATATTATATTATTATACAAGTATAAAAGAAAGTTTCATCTGTCAAAGAAAGTTAAGGAAATATGTCAGTAAGTCAACAAGGCAATATTATTTATATATACGTTTGGTATTACATTAACGTAGATTTGTTTTGTACATATTTTAACGATTAAGTTAGTACATTTCATTTTATAAATTTTGTGACACAGAGAAACAGAGAGCAGAGCGCGTAAATGAGATGGATAAGAGAGACAGGAAGAGAAGCAAATAGGAAATGTAATAAAAATTAGGGGAGTGTTTATTGTTTAAGGTGGCTAATAGAATAAATAAAATAATTTAAGGTAAGTGACAAAAACGACATAATAATATTACACAGCAATGACACGTCTCACACGCATAATTAGGTTTCTAAATTAAATTGAATAATAAACTGTCGCCACGTCGTGCATCGAATATATAACAGAAAACATTTACTTTACTTACAATATTCGTAAGCTCGGTATGTTTTGTACCAATATATATTGACCCAAATTGTTTATCAAATTACAACTTAATAAACCCGCACGTTTCTTGAATAGATTTGATTTCAATTTGCAAACCATAATATATGTATTTGAATCGAATTAAATTCAAGCATGTTGTCTACAATATGTTTAAAAGGATGTTAAATAATGTATAATGTGAATATTTCATGTTATGTAAGTGTATACAGAATATAGTGTTGTGAAACGTGCTCTTGCATATCATTGAATTTATATACCCTTTGACAATCACATATTGAAAAAAAAAAAAAAAAAAAATTGGACTTAAGACTATATATAAGAGATGTGAGTATATGAGATATGTGTGATCATATTACATCGCTACAGATTACATTGATTCAGATTTAACTAATATATAAGATTAGTTTAATTTTTGTGTTAAGCTCAATGCAAAATAATAGTAAATTTAATTAACGCCTAAATTATCATATGAAGCTATACCAAATATTCAATTAAATGTTACTAGCAACGCACTGATATATCAAATTAGATAAGAACAATAAGTTCACTTAAAAGTTTACGACTCTCGTAAATTTTGTAAACCTCATAAGCTGGTAAAGTTTACTTCACCATACAATTGTTATTTACCAGTCTTTTACACATTTACACATTTAACTGGTTGCGTAAATGGTGCCCGTAAATGTGTAAAACTAGATATTTGACACTATTTTAGAAATTCAAATGTGCAAATAATTATTTTCACTGTTTGAAAGTGTAATTCATCTCTTATTTTACTTGTTATGAAAGTAGAAATTACATTTCGGAAGTAGGGTTTCCAACTGGTTTGAATGGAAAATAAGAACAAAATGATGCAGCAGCAAAGTGATCAGGTTGATAAATAATTACGATTGCTGAAGAAGAGTGATTTTCTGGAAGTAGGGATTTTTATTGGTTCCACTGGGTTATTTACAGCTGGAACCAGCAGCAAATTGTTCAGAATGAAAACCAGTTCCGATTCCGAAATTTCAGGGGTGATAAAAATAGTTGTCAGTGGGGATTAAAAAATGGTAGGGGCTAGGTTATAGTTTCTATATAACCATAGTTGGGTCATGAAATCGCCAGCCCACCAAAAAATATGAGCGAAATGTTTTTTTAGTGATGGCTGCTCTGTCTGTTT
>JAABKK020003602.1:0-27882 GCA_011634745.2 Catotricha subobsoleta
TCAAAACCTGAAAAAAGATACTATTTTCGGCAAAATCGACAGAGGGTAAGATTTTTTTCAAATCTCAGGGGGGGGTGGGGGTTAACAACCCCCCTCCCCCCCATTGTGCATGTATGCCGATAGCCGTTCGTGCAAAAATAATAATAATAGCGGACTACAACTCGTTCAACTTGATGTGATAACAATGGCGGCATCTGCACATATTTTTCTCCGTTTTTCCCTTCTATTTGCTATTTCTATTGTATTATGACGTGATGCGCGAAAATAACCAAAACATCGCTATCACATTAAATTGAACGTACAATAAATTCTCCATGTCTCAACTAAGAGACTATACAATAAAAGGAGAAACAACTTTGTATTTTAACATTTGATGAACGATGACGTAGAATGCGCAAAATGAAACACATTTAGAAAATTTATTGAGCATACCTACACATTTAGAAAATTTATTGAGCATACCATTTACCCCCTTCCCCCCCAAAATGCGAAACTTATATTATGGACCGCCCATTAAACATAAAATACTTTTGATATTCAAAGATTATTATTATCCATTATTATCCCATCTTACATGGGTGGTTTAATTAATATTTACTATTTCTACCGAAGCGATATGTATTTTGAGAGCGGCTTTGAATCCAGATCAGGGATGGTAGTTTTTCGGAAACGATAAATTTTTAAAAAATTTCTGGAAACGTTTCTATTTCCGGAAATTTCACAACATTTCCAAAAATGTTTTTTTTTTTGAGAAAAACCTAACAAAAAATACTATTTGGCAATCATTATTATCGTATTGCTGTTGTAGCGAGAATGAAGAGGCCCTTCTAATACAAAAACTTATTATATTTTTCTTTTGATTCGTGGAGCTTCATTTGACAATTACAAACTATTGAAATGTATAAAATAAAATTCAATTCAACTGTCAACTACTTGGAAATTAATTCTTTTTTATAATTTTTGAAAATTTCAATAGAAACGATATGTGAAAAAGTTTTCCGCAAACTTTTCCATGAAACGTTTCCAGACTACCATCCCTGATCCTGATAGGTTTTGAATAGATTTTTATTTCAGGTCGTTTATTGAATTATATAATATAACATTGCAGACACTTTTTTTTTCATATTTTACAATCCTATTATTGTGGAGAGTATTTTGTTTATATGAAGCTGACCCACAGGAGATTTGTAAATACTCTCCCGTGGTAGTGTAACAATTGAATTGAATATATTTTAAATTTTACATTTCTATCACGTCTAGTCGTAAACATAATTCTGTTTGATAATCCTTATTTATATTATTATTAAAATTATCCTGTTTATAAACAACTCTGCTTAAAAGTTCATTACTATTAGTTTATATTTAATTCGAATTATTGTTAGTTAAAATGTATGATGCCCCCCCGTCCGTACCGCTTTTCTGTTTATGTCTGTTTTACCATTATAATTTACCTACTTATAGTTTTTTTTTGAAACAATTTCTGAAGATGTTCCTAAAACATGTTCTTAAAACATAGCTGAAACATTTTTATATTTCAAACCTATTAAGATATCTCTCTAATATATCTTCAAGATATAAATTTTGATGTCACATTTAATTTAAGTAAACCATTTTAAGTTAATTTAACAACAATTAATTTAATTTATATTATTGAAACTTTTAATCATTTTGATGGCGTACTAATTATTATTTAATTTTTAATAAGCTACATTGTAATATGGTAATTCTTTTACGGATCACGTTATAATACTTTTATGCGGATTAAATGCAAACTAGAGTCACCCCACATTAAATAAATATTATTTGATTTAATTAAATTCTTATCTCGACCACTTCTATAATAACTTAACGTCTATATAAAATATTATCATCCCAAAATAAAATCAGAATATTAAGATAAAATAATAATTATATAGTTACTCAATACAATATCGACATGGGATCTAAAAATAATATTTTTGTAAGGAATATAATTTGTTTTTGTATGACAAACGTTATATTTTCATGTTAATTCTCACCTAAATGTATAAAAAAAAGCAACTATCTTTTCCACTAAAGGAGAATAAGCATTTTTATTAATAAAATGATAATTATTTTAAATAAATTCAGTAATGCATTCTTAGGACCAGCAGAAGGGCAAGGCGAGGATTATTATTATATTTTTTATTTATTTTAATAATAAGCATCTGAATCATAATTGATGGAAAATTGTGTATAGTCGTCAGTTGTGCTACTTATAATTTCTGATCGACTACATAAATTCACATTCGTATTAAAAAATTTATACTTCACATGAAAAATATATTTTCAATATTATAGATCCAGCGAATTATTTACGGTTCTCATCAAACATATTGCATTTGGTTCCAAATAAAAAATAGAATATTAAAGAAAATTGTAACAATAATAATAAAAAAAAATATAGTAACTGATGACAAGAAACAAATTGTCAATATGGATTAGTTATCGGACATGACAATTTAATTATAGGCATGTGTGTGTATTATCAAAAAGCATTTAGTAAAATCCGTATATTTTATCTTGTCAACTTGTATAGTGTATTTCCTATTCGTATAAGTATAAGGTAATACGTGTGTCGTTTTTGAGCTCTGCCTATCCAAATTTAAAGATATAGAAGAAAAAAAAACGTCACCAGTACAGAATTTTATTACTGTTCTTCAGCAATGTTCTCAAAGTGGTCAACGTTAATATATTTGGTTTTTAAACCATATCTTTCGACGACTTAAAACAATAACATGCAAGGTTTCTAGAGATTCGAAAATATTGAAGAAAAAAGGTTTGCACTAAACACTATAACCTCTCTCAAGAACCCGTAAATCAATCAAAGAAATCTATTGCATCTACCAAATTCGCAGTGTAATCTATTGAAAACGGCTTCCAGAACGTACTATAGAAGTTTTACATTCGAACAAAAACAACATATCGATCCGATCTACCAAAATCAATATTGCAACATTTATTTTTCTTTAAACAGAAAACTAGGCTATACGTTTTATATTTGTTGAAAAGGTTATCTAAAAAACAAAAGAAAACTACAAGAATGAAAACAGAAACAAAAAAACAATGATAAATAATAAATATTCTGTATAAAATGAATAGGTACCTCAATGTAGAAATTTTTGACACTTTTACATCTATTTTCAAGGCAGAAAGTAATTATAGTCTAAATGATCCTTAGATTCTATTATAAATCAATAACAATGTCCTATTATAAAAGCATATAAAGCTACGCGCTACGACATCATGAATGCTATCAATATATTGTTAATTAGAATTAGTATTAGAATGTATTCGAATTAGTTATGTGATTCGTTATTCAATGATGTACTTGTCAATTAGATTTAGCAACCATTTTAATTGAATTATAAATTATCAAATTTTTAAGTGAATATTTCCGAAAATGTTAACCAATTCTTAAATTATAATAGCCGCACTGAATGAATATACATAAGTATATCATTAGAACAGATTCTATTCGTTGCTATATTTAATTTCTGAATAAAAAAAATTATAATATGTATTTGTGAGCATACTTACCATAGCAATTGCTTCGACAAGTAAATCCTATCCTTTTTGTAAAACCTTTCGCAACCAAAATATTTACATTCCAAATAATACGACTAAAGCATTACATTTATAAAATCTGTATTTTTCAATTGTTATCTTTACTTTTTACGGAAAGTTTTTTGTGCAAATGCGGATAATATATCTTTTATTTTATGACCTTCAAGTACATATTCCATTTGCAATAAATCGCAGTTGCTCTGGTTTCTCAATCGTAAAATGATGCACCCTATGAAAAAGATAAGTATGTTGACAAAGTTCTCTTGGGATTTATATTTTTATGTAATTTTTTTTTTATGTATAATTTTATTTTTATGTAATATAATTTTTATTTCAAATAACAATTTTATATAGCAAAGGAACTATATTTAATAAAATTTGAGACGTAATTTTTTTTTTGTTGATTTTCATCCTTCATACAGCCTACGTAATTCTAATATATTGTAGAATTGAAACTTGTTGCTGCTGAAACGATTAAATCAGTGGGTTTAGGTTCATAACTGTTCAGATAATATAACAATTTAAATCCTTTGATTTCTATGTAAAGGAATACGATAATAATTAAGAACTAATATCATTCTAATGTTTCTGGTTTTACTTATAATGAAAACATTTTTTCATCATTGTTCGTTATTTATGATATTTATTTAATTACATATTATTTTGTTATGGCTGGCTTTTATACAATAAAGTTTATATTAAGTAAAAAAGGGGACTCGGTCGTATTTATTATTTTTAGACGATTTATTCTTCTTTGCATTTCAACAAAAACTTTTTCAATTAAATTTTAACGCCTGCTCGCAGAGAATCAAGATATTATAAAACATTTTTCTAAACCATAAATCAATTTGAAAACAAAAATGGTCAAAATGTTCTTCGCGGAAATTAAATGCACTTAAATTTGTGTAGTGAAAAAAATGAAATTCAAATATCAATTTTCACTGAAGTGTGTTAGTAAATTAAAATTATTATTATGCAATTAATTTTTTTAAAAAAAAACGAATTTCTTTCATTATTTTTCTTGTTTTTTGCTTGACTTCACGCTGAACTTCAAGTTGCCTATAAATTATATCATTACATTCGGAATTGTACACCTTCCATTTATTAAGATTTTCTGAAAAAAATATCAAATCCTTTTTTTTTTCAGCAATACAAAGAGACTTTAGTAAATGAAATGGGACACCTTATAAGAAATATACTTGGACAAAAATAAAAATTAAAAAAATATACCACGCACCCGCACAGCTTCAAATCGCTGTCAATACCAAAAATATAAAAAAAACCTATTTCTTTTTGTTAATAAAGTCTTTAACGATACGACGCGATACTTAAATCGCTTCCTGTATGTTAATCCATGTTAAATATATACTTATATAGAAACGAAATCGGTGTACCTATAAAGTTTAAAAAAAGAAGGAGACATTTTTTTTTGGTTATCACAAACAGCAACTTTTCTTTAGACATTTTAATAAGTAACAAAAGAAAAAATAAATGTTTTGATCTCGAAAACGTTTTTTTTTTTTCTATTCAGATATGGATATTTTAATCCTGTATAAATATAAAGTAAAAAAAAAACCTATCAATATTTATTATATATATTTGGAATTCGTACATTTACTTATAATAAAATACAAAACGACTTTTAACGGTTTTACCCTGATCCTATCCAGTTTTCTAAGGAAAATTTATCTATTTCCTCTCTGTTTTTCTTTTTTTTCAGTTTTTGTTTTGTGTTTTCCGAGTAATATTTATTAAAATTCTTCAATTGCTTTCAATTACAGGAAAACATTTTCAAATCGTACCACATACATATTGCGACCATATGTATTTAAATCAATTATCATAAATTGAATGTTCACTTTTTATTAAATTTCTTGTAATTTTAAATCTTATTAAATAAAACGAATCGCATCTTATCTCAATTACTTATAATATTTCACCACGTCTAAGCCCGTAATTCTATAATCAGATTAAGCTTTTAATTATTCATTGGTCTTATCAATTACCAGCCCCAGTCCACAACTGAACTATTTAAAATTTAAATCAGATTCAATAAATGTCTGTATTTCGATTTTAAATTAAGTATAATCAATTTCAAAAAGCAAAATTGAACATGATTACATTTAATGATTAAATTGGAAAGTAGAAAACAAAGTAAAATATTATTGTTCTCTGATATCGATATAGCCTTAAAATAAAAATTATCGTAAATTATTTTCAAACTTTATTTTTTGAAACGCCCTATAACTATTCAATGTGACAACAACAACAACAACAACAACAAACAAGCTCAATATCACTGAAGTACAATACCTACTACAACAACATCCACCAACAACAACAATAAACGACAACGACGATACTATACGACCACCCCGCCAATACGCATGATTAAAAGCATTGTACCACTCGCTACTATATATATATATTTTGCCATCCAATCCATTCATATAGAGAATCGTATATAGGTAATATACATGGAGAAATAAAATTCGTTCAAATATACACAAGACAACTTGCTGGCACTGAATTTCACATTTCAGGCTCCAACAGTTTTCCCCGGGCTTTCGTAACGATAATTTCAGATGTGGTATATTGTGCGGTGCGATTAAAATTGTATTCAATTTAAAAGTAAATAGAGTTTGTAGTAAGGTAAAATTTTGCGTAATAAAATATTTCGTATATTTTTGGAGTTGAAAAGAAAATAAATATAAATATTGAGAAAAAATCAAAAACTGAGGACAGAAAAATTAAAATTAAAATATAGAAATGACAATAATTGTAATTTAAATCGTTGAGATTGTGTCAAACTAAATTTAAAAAAAATACGAACCGAACAATGTTCAAAAAAATAAAAATAAAAATAGCAGTTTAAAAAAAAGAAGAAGAAAGAATTCAATCAATTTGGAAACTTTTAAATTTTAAATTTATCTCGGACATTGTATTGTGCTGAACTTGAAATTCAAACAAAATTATGTATTTATTATTTAATTCATAATACATTATATATTACGATGTGCGCGTGTTGATTTTATTATTGTTTTGTTTTTGATTTTCTCTTCTCTATAAATAAATTTCACATTTGTAAAACCGTACACATACTTTATTATTTTATCTAAAAAAAAAAAAGAAGCAAAATAAACAAAAAAAAAAAAACGAACAATTCCGTTAGATAAAAAAATACGATGTGTTACTGTTTTCATCTTTGGTTTTATCGTTTATGCGAAATTAATATTTTGTCTTTTGTTGTAGATTTTGTTCCACAGTTGGTGACATAAACAATTTTATAATTCAACCCATCCTACGGCTGAAAAATAAAAATACCATTTCAGGTAAATTATAAATTTTTAATTTATTTTTCATATAAAAATATATACGCGAGGTTAATTGGATTTTTTTTTTTTAATAAAATAAAAAATTATTCATCTTTTCTGTTTACTCGTTCTTTTGTTTTTATTTTGGATTTTTGCTGTTAAATAATGAGGATATTACAAAATAAATATGTATAAGAAAAAGAGAAAAAAAAAGACCTTAAGCCTTTCTAAGCTATATCCATCTATTCTATTCGAATATAATATTGAATAAAATATTATATTTGGATAATATTGAATTTAGCGAATTAACATGAGGTTATACGAATAATTGATGTATTTTCGTTGGTTCTTAATTGAAAATAATTATTCAGATAGCAGAATAATTATCATTATCATAAATAATTAGATAATTTTAATTAAAAAAAAAAAAAGTTATGAATCATATACATTTCATTCAACCTTCAAAATGATGATACACAAAATCTATTGAGTATATGTAGAATATGTCTAGATTTATGGCATTACTTTTAACAAGTTGTTTATTGATATTTTTTGGAACTATTGTGCTATAGATGTATTGCTTTTTATAAAATCAAAAAAAAATAAAATAGTAATACATAATAATAATAATAATAAAAAAGAAATAAATAAATATTAAGCTAATTTATAAATACTCTTTTTTTTTATTTATTTCTTGAAGTTTTGAAGATGAATAAATGATGGAAAAATTTAAATATGAAATCCATTGAATGATATTCTACTTTTACTTTCTATTTTTAGAATTATTATTATTATTTTTTTTTTTAAAAACTTATTCGTTAACAACCTGGACTTAATACTTTCTGAGAAACTTCGCAACAGATATTGATTTTGATAACAATATTTCTACGATTTCTGAATAAATAAATAATATTTTATGAAATTTGCATGATGAAAATAATTGAAAAGTTTTAAATGCAAAATTTAAATAAATTTTTTCCTCAATTTCGAAAAACCAATCGATCAATTTTATGTTCACATATGGACGGACTGTTATATACGAGTATATACTTATTTGTCTCTAAAATAATAAATATGACTTTCATATTTTGTGAAACGAAATAAAAATTACTTATTTATTAATAAAAAAAAAAAAAACAAAACAACATTAATAAATTATGCTCTGAAATTTCAATCATATGATTCAATTTTTACGATTAATATCAAGAAATGATAGATCGTCTTAGGTTTTTTTTTCTCAAAAAATAAATAAATAAATAAAAAGATGATAATTCATTTTTTTTAGACTAATTTATATCCATTTCTAATTACAATCACAATTGTTGTGTCGCGCATTCATTATTCCCTACAGTTACAGCTACCGCTACTTAGAATCAAAAGCAAGTATATAATTTTGTTTTTTCTCTGTATTATTCTTTATAAACGTCTCTATATTCTTGTACCAAATTTGCTGCATCATTTTACCGTTTATAAATTTATTATAAACTATAATCTATTGGCGATCATTTGTTAATAATTATTATAGAGCATTAATTTTCATTTTTTTATTGCTTTTCCATACGAAGATGCATAATAAATAAATTACCCGAATATATTTCGCCATTTTATTACTATATGCGATATATATTTAATATTATATTGTTAAGGACAGATTTACTTAAACAAATCAATCAACTATGTATTAATATAAATTATGTTGTGATTTTGGTTTGGTGTTATACTTATAAAATAATCTATAAAAATCTATTTTTGAAATAAGAGCATTGAATGAACTAATGAACAATATAATAATTTTATAATAAAATATATCTAAACGCATATAATACCAAAAATAATATTTTGCATAATTTTGTGTCTACAACTATTGATCGTCCTGCTCCATTTGTTGTTTTTTTTTTTTTTTTTTTATATTAATATTATTTTATTATTATATTTTAATCGTTTTTTTTTTCTTCTCCTTTAATTCTTGTTTTATTATTTAAGAGGCTTAAGTTCTTAAAATTGTAGATATATACGCTATCTAGTTAAGAAACAATCAACCCTTATTTTTACCTTGTTTTCTTCGAAATACTAATATTTATACATAAATGTAGCTTTTTGCCACATCAGCCCCTTCTCCCGGCTTGCTACGAAAGCAATTTGGTATTGGCAAAGGTATATTTTGTGCTGATGCCGCTGGCTACTTCTATACACTTTTCGTTTTCTTCTGCCTGATTACTGATTATATTGTAGGTACTATTTTACGGGTATTACTTTTATATGTTGCTGCTGACCTATTAACAATTTTCTTCTAATTTTTTTTTCTTCTTTTTTTTGCGTAGCCTTTTCGAACCACTTTCAGATTGGTGATTTGTGTCAGCAACAGCACGAACAACATATACAGAGCCAAACATTTTCTCCTTTATTTTATTTTATTTTATTTTTATTTTTTTTTAACAATACGATGATGTGGTAATTCGTTTGCTTACTATTATTATTGTCTATATTTTGTTTATTTCTATATACGAATATTTTAATACAAATACATTTATTTATTTATGACCATCCAACACCAGCATCCACTTTACTTTCTTGTACCCATAATTTACAAGAGAAAAGTAGAGGTGTAGATAACAAAACACAACGTACAAGCAAAAAGAAAAGAAAAAATACAGAAGAAATAAATATAAATAAATAATGGAATTATTCGTATTAATTATTTATATACAAGAATTTGCGCGTGTAATTGTTTTATTGTATTTTGTGGGTAAACTTTTTTCTGTTGTTCCTTCTTTTCTTGTTTTCTTGTTGTTGTTTTTTTTTTTTTTATTGGAAATTGGTAATAAGAGTTTTCTTTTTAAATATATATGTAATATACGCAATAACAGCCACCAACAGTCGACTAGATAAACATCTCTATAATATTTGCTTGAGTGTAAAGATTAATTAAATATTTTTAAACGATTAGATTTGATGCTATGTCAATATTATTTATTGCGCCGCAGAGAGACCAAGTAAAGTGATCTATTTTCAAATTTGTCTTTTTGTGATGTAGAAAAAGTGTCCACAATTTATCAGGGATTTTGGGGTAGTTGGGTGTAGCGGTTTGGTATTTACGTATTAATAAATGTCGATTTGTTTATTTTCAGAGATATTTTTTTTGATAAATAACTAACATTTATCAGTCTAATAGAATCATTAATTTATTTAATTAATTATTTAATGTATCATTGCTGGGTTTTTTGGTATTTGTCAATGTTTTATAAAATAGCGAAAATTTTGAGATGTGACTCAATCAATGAATTTTGGATGGCATTACGTTCAACTGATTTTTTCCATTTTTCATTTTAATTAAATCAACCAGTGTGGGTAGCCATTGAATATATTTTTGGTGGTTTTACGAAATTACTTGTGATTTCATTTTCATTTTCTTTTCTTTTTTTTTTTTTGAATCCGAAAATCTTGTGCTTCAAGTTCGTTTTTTAAATGGTTATTCCCTTGATACCACTATAAAAATTAAAATAATCAATAATATTATATATTCCATTTTAAAGAAAATGTTCAGCCGCTTACTAACGACATCTGAATAATTGTTTCATAAATGTTAAACAGATTTCGTCACTTTTTAATACAATAAACCATTGGAATTGCTTATTCGTTGTTGTACATCGAAAAGAAAACAAAGGAAAAAAAAGTTGTGACCTCCATCAAAATAAACGTAAATCAATATTATTAAAAAGGACGTATTGTCGATACATCGCTATTAAATTCAAATCAGTAAATAATTTAAAACCAAACAAGTCACATTTTTTTTTTCATTGTTATTCTCAACGAACATACAAAATTGCCGCACCAATACCTTTTATTTGTAACAAATCTGCAAAATTTTCGAAGTAAAAAGAAACTTTATAAGCTTTCACAATTTGATTATGTTAAATGAAGCATAACATAATATTGAACAAAATAACAAAAGAAGGACCAACAAAAAAATATATATATATATAAAAAATCGTATTAAAAGAGTTTTTCATCATTGTCTATCTTACGAAAAATGTCAAAAGTTAACTTTCGTTTCGTTTGAAAAATGATAAGTAACCGTTTTTTCCTATTATATACTGTTGCTGTTCTCGTTATGTACGTTGAACCTTAGCGGTAAATTGACTATTGAATTTGAGATCTTTATTCCATAGAAGTGCCTTCTAACAATTCCACAATCACGATAAGATATTTCTTTACTTCTGTTAGAAAAGTTTTTTTTTTAGTTTATTTCTTTACTATTTAGGGTAATGTTAAAAACAAATCAAAGTTGTTCTAATTTACGCATCAGTCGACATTCAACGTTAAATAAATATTCTGGTTCACATAAAAAAAAAAAAAAAAGAAGCAAAAAATGTCTCTCTTTATTTATTCCATGTTTAAGACGACGTATTACAACATTCTCATTATGTTTAGGCATTTTATTTCTATGCGTAGGTATAATTTTATGATATTTAGTCAGTCTTGTCAAGACAATAGACATAATAATTCAAATTCAGAATTCAAGTATATTGTTTCAGTCAACTCTGAAGCATTTGTCAGATATTATTCTCTCATTTCGAGGCTTTGTTAAAATAATATAATTTGATAATTAGTTCACTATCAAACCAAATTAATTCTATCAAAGTATAACTAATTAAAATTAAAGTGAGCTCAGAAACTTTATTAGTTTTCTCTTATTTTATCAAAAACTATTCTTTCATTGCGGATTCTCATTATGATAAAATTTCATTTAAATTTTCGCGTAAGTCAAATAAAACGAATTAAATATTTATTTATCTTAATTTACAATTTGTAGTTAATCTTTCTCAATAGAAATAGTTTTATAGATTATCACAAAATTGAATTAATTAAAAATTTTGGCCAAAAATAAATGAATTATCGTATTGCACAAATATGGAAACGTTTCTAATTAACCGAAAGAACGAAAATGTTTTTTATTAATTTAATGTTTGAAATATTCAAAAAATATGACTAATGGTAATATGTAGTAGCAAATAACATTATCATAAATTTATTTTCAATCAGCGCTGGAAATTTTTTAACCAAGAAACAAATATTGCTGATAAAACTTTGACTTATTCTTAAAGTCAAAAACTAATTGAGTATGGATTAATTTTTATTCATTAAAATAATCTCTATAAAATTACAGTCTTATTTCATTTATCCATTTCAAATATTTTGCTACACTGTATAAATAAAAGTACTTAGAAGAAATCCCATATCCAATCATCCAAATATGTAATTATATTAAACACAATTAATAATATTTTTTTGTGTAACAAATTGAGCAGTCGAGGTTTAATTTTGCTATTATTATGTTTAACTTAATCATTTCTATTACACAACAAATTTTGTTTAAAACATTTACAAATAGCTTTATAAATTAATTCAAATACTTAATATGTGGCCAACAGCTCTAGTTATTGTGATAGCTTTTATGCTTATAGAACAAATGACTTACAACTTAAAATTATGGTTTAAATTTTATTGTGCTTCAAATTATTCATTTTCGTTTTTTATAGAATTGAAAACACGACCTTTAAACCTTTTAAACAGTCTGAAATTAAAAATTTGTCACATAAACTGGAAATCAGATATGTTGTTCAAGAAAATCATTTGTTAACATTGAAATTATAGTTGGCTTTGAGCGATAGCATGGAATAATTATTGCAATGATTAATGAATAATTATTTCATTGTTACTTCAGTATTTCTAAATATTTCAAAGTTCATAATGAATATGTGATGTATTAGTTACTTGCTTATAAATAATAAATAGAAATCCATTAACACTGACTCTGACATAAATGGTATAAACAGGGCCTGTAAATAAACAAAGAAAAACTTAAACGCAAATGAAAGAGTTTTATAGAAATCAATAATAAAGAGATATTGTAATCAATCAACACTGGAAAATGATTTTTTTTATCAATTCGGAATCATATTCGCATATAGAAAATTTACCATAAACAAAATATAAAAGACGAACATAAAATCTGATTGATGATGATTCAATAGAATGTTATAGAAATTACAATGAGCCTTGTGTGTCATGCTATCTATTTTTTTTTCTACTGCGTAGGTGCTCACTGCATTCATTCTCTATCATTATAGTCAACATATCTATCACTTTGAAGTGGATAAGTTTCTTAAATATCACCTACGCAAAAGATTTATAAATTATTTTCAAACTGTCCTGAAAAATAAAAATAGAAAAATTCCTTCGAAATATTTCCATTAATCAAATATTTATAAAATTTAATTTAAGGCAACACATCACAAGTATATTTAAACAGTAAAAATGGAAATTTGATTTTGTTAAACATATTAAAGTTGACATTAACGATGCAGTGAAACATAATTTTTGCTTTTAGTCTATATAAGGCCGCAAAGTTTTGGCATAAATCGAAAAAAAAACCAAAATCAATATATTTTGGCTAATAAATCAATGATTAAAATTTTCTAAATTTAATATTATTGATATTTTCGAGATTAATATTTTGCTTAAAAAGCTATAATTTTCTATTAACTCTATTCATACCAGTAGCGGCTCTAGCACATTTATTTAGCCGGGCGAATAAGTAAAAGAAAAGCTCTTTACTCTTACAAGTAACGACTAAAATTAATATACCGCGAAAAAACCGCGCTGTATGCAAAACGTATTTTGGAAAATTGAAAAAGACAATCTAAAAATTGCCACCGTTTTCACTTTCAAAACCGAGCGAACGCCCATGTTGCCTATGTCGCCCATGTCCTTGGGTCGGAACTGATTCAAATGCATAAATATAGTTAATTGAATCAGATTCGATTGTACAAATGAAAAACTGGCGTTTCGATTTCGTTGCATGCTCTTTTCTGAAATACTAAGTGTGGTTTAATATTGGAAATAAATTGGTGTTATTGGATATAGTTGAACAGTTAAAATTGAAGACCAGAGCGCCTACATCGAATAATAGAAATCTTCTATGGTTCCTAATAAGTACATCTCAAAATTATGCTCTGGCATACATAAATATGCTTTCAATACCGCCTCAAATATCTTTTGATCCTATGAAAGCTATAATTTCTATCTAATGATCTTTCCAAAATATACAAGTGGTATTAATTTCCAGATTAAAGATATCAATTTCTGAATTCTATATTGATTAGGTTATATGCGTTAAATTTAATACAAGTAATCACTTTCCCAGTTACTAGTTTTCCATTATTAAAATTAAGTGCAGTGAAAAAAAAGTAAAAAGAAAAAAAAAAGAAACGTATTTTTCACTTTCCGAAAATCATAATGACACAAGTATATAAATGTTCACTAAAAGGACATAATTATTCAGCATTCTAAATTAATCTGAACGAGAAATCTAAAAAGAATGTTCATTTTTCCTTTTCTTTTCTCATTATTGTCACCACAAAAAACATTAAACGAAAAAAAAAAAGAAGAAACAACCACAAAATTCTTTATCATTTCCCATCAAAATGATAAATTGTTTGTTGCAAACACACAAAGGAAATGTACACACAAAATGTGTCAGAAAATGTTTTATATATATGTTCAAAGGTAATTTATTAAATTGCTTTTAAGTATGCGATGCTTAATGGTTACAACTTTTTAAAATAATACTTTCTCAGAAGAATAGAATAAAAACAAAGTGATAATCTTTGTACAAAAGTTAATTGCTTTTTTCATATTTTCATTCAATTTTTATGGTGCGATGATAAACTATAAGATAACTGGTGATAAGTATAATTAAAGTGAGAATTCTATGTATTGAATATTTCCAGAACGTTGATTTCTTAATAACTTTACTGGTAAGTAAGTAAAGTAAATATATGTTGACAAAAAAGTAATAGCAATAATTGAAAATTTGTTATCAATTTTCATTTATTGTCTGAATTGATATTATGCTTTTTTAATGCAAACTATTGAACAAAATAACTGGTATTATTTTAATACATTTTGATTAAATGGTTTATTTTTGAATTACATATGATTATTTTTTCTGACATCTTTTTACGCATTTTAAATTTTCAAATGTGTATAAATTCGATTAAAGCACAAAAAAATAATTATTTTAATGTGTTCTAAGTTTTCATCATTGAAGCTTAAACTATATTCAGAAGGATAATCAGTAAACCCACAATGAACAATGCTTCTGGTAAAATTAGGCTTTAATTTTGAATTTTTATCCGAACAGAACCACTCACCAAAGTTTTGAAAAATAAATCTGAGTAAATAGTTTTCAAACACAGGAAAAAAAACTTTATTTATTAAAAAAAATAAATAAAAAATATATGTATTAAAAAATTGCTTTCAATTTAAATAAAGTTGTTTTATAGTTGGAATTGAATTTAAAACATTTTTAAATCAGTTCAATTCCAGAAAACTTTGTACTTTCAAATGTAACCCTTCCCAGAAAATATGGGCGTTTTAAATGAAATAGTATGCGCGAACAACATGAAATGCAATATTCGTAATAGCTTAAAATGAAAATTGTGTATAAATGGAATTAATTACCTATCCTTTTAACTTATAATATATTAAAATTTACTGAATATTAACACTGAAAATTGCTGATTACATAAATCAACATACAATATAGAGTACATATATCTAAAATGTGATGTTCTAATGGTCAGGCACATAAAATAATATATTCATTATTGCAAGCATTCTTCTACAAACAATTCTAGCAAAAAATAGAGATGGTCTGATAATGATCAGTTAAACAATAAGTTTTATTCTAAATGTCTTTGGTTATTATACAAAACTAAACTGAAATAATGACGATGGGTCTACATTTTTTTTTTTTTATTGTGCGCCATTAGGCTTTTATATTGAAATCATTTTCTTCCCACACGATTTTCCTTTATATTTATTATTTTGAAACCGCATACAAATTACATCTATAAGGAAGAAGGGTAGTAACATGCTGTATACAGAAAAAAAAAATCTTATTTTACTTAAAAAAATAAAAAAGGAAATACAAAAAAAAATATATTGGGCATTTCCTAGCATCCATAGGTACTAATTCAAGCAAAATAATATCTTTATATTGTCGTTTAAACAAAATGAGGAGAAAAAAATGATGGATTTTTTTTTTGTATCTCGCTTGCAGAGGAAATATTATATATGTATCTTATATATCATAAATTTAATGAGACTGGGAAACAGATTTTTGGTGTATACAATTTTACTCTTTTCAGTTTTTTTTTTCTTTGCTTATTATTATTATAATCAAATTCGTCCCAAATGCATGCATGGATGAGTGGTTTTTTATGGTTCTTTGTATTTCTTTCGATCCAAAGTAGGATTTTGTACAAAAAAAAAAATAAAAAAAATTGAAACAAAAAGGAAAAATAAAAATATTCTATTTAGATATGAACTAAATAAGAAGGCAAATAATAATAAGTATTATCTCATCTTTGAAGTACAAACAAAATAAAAAGACTTGTTTTCTTTCCTTCAAACACAGAAAGAGATTTGAAAGCCTTTTTTTTATATTAATTATTCTGTTTCATAATTTTGATTGCGCGAATAAAGTATAGGTAAGGTACCCATAAGAATATAAATAATAAATTTAAATAAAATCTTCAAAATAAGAATACTTGCGCGACGCGACATTTACCATTTTATCGTTCCTCAACTTTCTACGCTTATAATATAAACTCGTTCAGCAATTGAGCAGTTATTTATATATTTGATTATATCTGAAAAGTCAATTTCGTAGAAAATTAAATTTTATTCATTTTCTTCCATTGCGCCTGGCCCTTACCATTCGCACACACAACTTTTCTATTAATATTATAATTTTTAAGTAAATATTTTAATTAAGTTTCAATAACAATTTCAATTAACCATGTTGTCATCAGAATATATATATTATATATATATACACAATATACATATACAACTGTATACAACTGTATACCAAGTTAAAATGATTTGGTAGACGATTGAATGTGGTGATATATTATAGGAACGTTGAAGACAAGATATCGCGTGTCAAGAAAATGATTTTTCTCGGCATAGGTTACGACACCACAATTAATATATATGTTTAAGTTGTGTTCTTGACATTCTGGCCATCTTTGAATATTGAGAAAAATGTTTACTAGCAAAAGTTTTGGTATATTGTCTCTTTTTTTATCATTAACTTTTCTGATGTACATCATACGCTATTTAATGAATGATCAAAGCTATAAAGGTATATATAACAATACTAATAACGATAGAAATTAATCTAACTAAATCTCTACAATTAATTTTCTGAACATAAAGTTTTCTGGAGTCGCTACGTTCAACATTCTTCGTTGTTGGCATTTTTTCCCCTTGTCTTTCTTCTTCTTCTCTTCCTTTTTAAGTGTAATTACAGGGATCTATTCTCTATATAATAAATTAGTTTAGTATGCGATCCAGCATTCAATTCAACCAGACACGCCGTGTTTTTGTTTGTGTATTATAACACAGCTATTACAGAATGCTTAGTTGATAGGTAATAATACGAAGAACGGGGACGAGAAACAAAGATTGAAGGGAAAATTAATTTAATTTTTTATTTTTGTTCTTTTCATTGTAGATTTGAATAGAGCTTTCTTTTATAGCATTTTTTTTTTTTACCTTTCCCTACTATAAAACCGGAAGCTTTAAAATTATATATAAAAAGAAATTATCGTTTTGAATATAAAAAAAATAATTTAAAAATCGGTTCGTAGATTATAATATAGATCATCCATCCTTTATAGAAGAAAGAAATTGGCAATATTTTGTAACGTGCAGAAGGCGGCTTAAAGTAGGTTGACAAATTTTATGATAAAATCGTCCTAGAGACGCGATATTCTACTTCAAAAGCATATTCATATTTGAATTCTATGAGTGACATAAAGCTTGTAAAGTAAAAGAGTATTTGAATGATTTACTAATAGCAAATGAGAATATTACGTGATTCTATCGCGAAATTCTATTCCTTAATATATTAAGTTTTGAGTAGGGTTTGAAACATTTTGTAAGTCGATTCCAAATAATCAATGATTGGTAAAATTGATTATAAATCACAACATGCAAGATATTAAATTTAAATTTTATAAGCTTTTGAATTTATTTATCCTTTATTTTTGGACAGTTTCTGGTGAAAAAAAAAAATCTAACATCATAAGGCATTTTTGTTAATTTTGAAGATTTTATAAATTATTATAACAAACCAAAGAACCTCATAATCATTTTTGCACCACTGGTTACTGATTTAAAAAAAAGTTTTAAGATAATTTTAAAGCAATTATTGAAATTTTAAATTCATTGTCATAATTTATTTGTTTGGTATTTTTGGCTCGCATGAACCCATTAAAACTAAGCTTTTATATCATATATTGATAACGAAAATTTAACAAAAAAAATTAAATAATATGCGATTTTGATAAATTTGTGATTTATATAAATAAATAATTAATGTACACAAGATAATTGAACAATCGAATAATTAATCAATTTTATTACTTTTTGATTATTGTTAAATTTGTACGGGATCAAAATGAAGTTGTTTAAGAAATAAAAATATTCAATTACGCATATTAATTAAATATCGATTAAATAAATTTGTGAAATTAATTTTTAAAAACTTGAATAATTAAAAAAAGGAAAAGGAATCTGTTTCCCTAAAAGACAAAACTTTTTAGTCCATCAACTCAACAGCGTATTAATTTAAGTCTAGAACAAAGATTAAAAACTGAACAAACGATGCTTCTGTTGTTTCTGCTTTGTTGGAATGTTACAAACAACACATATTTTATTTTATTTTTTATTCTTCATACTCGACATTATTACGACTGTTAAAAGTGGCAGAGATTTATTATAATTTGTATGTGTCTGTGCGTGAAAGGATCTTTTTTCTTGTCCTTTTTTTAATATTTTAGTATTGCTCCAAAAATTATTCTCAAGTAGCAACAACATCAGTTTTATACTTTTTGGTGGTGGTGTTTCTGCTGTTCTGCTGTTCTTTTAGTTTCTTTTTTAGATACCCAACCCATTTTACGTTTTTGGTGATGTTGTCTGATTGAGGCACTTCCGCACCGCAGCCGGCGGCAACGATTTGACATGATGGATAGCTTTTACTAAATTTGTTTATGATACTTAGAAAGAGCCCATAGTTTTATTACTGGTCCGTGATAAAGAAATATACAATTTTTCTTTTCTCTTATTTTGCTTATTATTTATTCGGAAATTCGGAAATTCTAATATACGATAGCCATGGGTATTTAAAATGTTTGGTGAGATTACACGTTTAATGAATCATTTCTCGTGAAAGAATTTTTGTTTTCTTTTTTTCTTGTATGAATGCTTTCAACGGTTGTGAGTTAATGACTAATTCATTTTCATTTTTAGTGTTTATTTGTTTTTATTTCTGTGTGGGCGATGTAAGTAAATAGAAAAACAATAAAAATGCTTTTTTGAACAATAATTGGTAATAGAAAAAAGAAATTATTAAAAATAATTATGATGGATGTTGAGTGGAAAATATAATAATCGAATTTTAAATTGACAAAGCAATTTTGTTGCTTGTTTTTTCTTTTAGAGCTTTTACGAGTATTAAGTATACCATTTTTTTTTTCTCTGGTTGAAGTTACATAATTCAACTTTACTTTAAGGCTTGAAATAATTTAATTAACTTTACTGTTCTATTTCAAAAGAAATTAGTTTTTATTAAAATTACTTTAAAAGCATTATAAAAGGGTTCTAATAAATTTATGCATTCTAAAATATTAATTTCAATACTCACGTTCTTGCGAGTTTTTTTTTTTTATTTTAATAAAGAAGTATTATATGCAAGTTCTATAAACTGAATTTAACTCTTTACAGTATTCACATCTTTTTCATAGTGTTTAAGTTGTTTGTTATTTAACGAACAGCTAGAAACAACAAAAGAAAATTGAACAGATTGATTGAACCGTAAACAAATAATAGAATATAACTAATTTTATTTAAAAAGAAAAAAGAAAATAGAAAATCCAACAAGTTGTTGAAGCTTATTTTCACTTTGCATATAATATTTTTGTTATATTTTCTACGTAGTAGAGGTAATTTGTGTTGCAATTTACAGTTTATTAAATATTATAATGTGGAGGTGGTGGGCGATGGATAGATTCTATGTGCAAACTAAGTGAATATAAATGAGTAAAAGTGACGGTTTATTTACAAAGTTTATTGTCGTTTTATAAGTATGCGATATGATTTTTTTTCTATTATTTAATATGTATTTGTTTGCGCTTGTGTTACAGAAATTACATAATATTGGCAATATTGCGTTAATTTGATTAAGGTTTGTTTTCATTAGAAATGGATTGGGATTTTTAATGATTTATTTTTGATTGTTTATATTTCTCTTATATAAAATTCATAATGTATAAATGCAGTTGAATTGATTGAATTGCTATAAATATTTTTACATTTTTATTATTGTTGAAGATTACTTTGGTAATTAGCTTTAACAAACAATGTTGAGAATACTGTTGTATTGCTGGTTTTATAGCTTCAATATAATGATAATGTTGTATTGTTTGGAAAAAAAAATTCATCCATAATGTTTACAATATTGTATTCCGAACAAACTCGTTTTGAAAATATACCAACAGCTAGTAAATGTCTATTAAAGATAAATAATGTTATAAAAATTATCTGAAATTGAGATGGAACGAATTATTATTCAAGCGAATCCAGCCCTATACTTAATATTCAAATAATCAGAATAGATCAAATCGAAAACTATTTTTTTTTTTTCATTTCAAATTTTTAATTTATTTTTACGTGAGCGAAAAATTTCTGACTTCATTTAAGTACCTTGTGTAAATAAATAAATTTCTTTTTTTCTTCATTCAACAATTTTTTTTTGTGCTTTTACAAAGTTTTTCACGAAATTATCTTAGTATGTATTGACTGGCACTGAAAAAAATGTCTTTGGTGTTTGAGCTAAACATTTTTGTATTTCTTATCGTTTATATAAGCTATGTACAACAAACCACCAAAGTGAATAAGGGGGGGAGGACGTGTGCACCCAACTATTTATTATTTAATTAAACTCAAAACACTAAATTTATCTTATGAAGAACTTAGATACACTAGCTGTATTTTGAAAACCTCCCACTTTTTTTCTTAATATAAATTCTCACAAACATATTACTTACTTACCTTCCAAAAATAATCTATAGCTGATAGAAAAAAAATATGTATAATGTATTGCCTAAGAATGCTAATTTCATTACACTTGCACTTTTACACTTTCTGATTAAATTATTTTTAACGAAAGATTATATTAAACAGCAAAGACAAAAGGAAAATAAATATAAAATAGATTTACATGAATTATTTTCTTTGTAAAGTTTATTATTAAATAAAAATATGGAATTTAATTTCATGAAAAAAAAAAAAAATAATAATCCCTAGGTATATTTTATGCTCTAATTAATTCATTTAACCGAAGAGCATCACAGATCAAATCCAAAACCAATCTATTTTCAAGAAAATTTATTTCTCTAAAAATATAGGTATATGTTTTGGTTATAATCTGTGTTCGTTTTTATATCATAAAGTCAAGCTGTCAATGGATTGGAAAAAAAGGGCAGAAACAAAAAAAAAACGAAACCAATACTACGTAGTATCAAGATTTTTTCAAAAAGAAAGTAAAAGTGATTTTTTGAAGAAATTAGAAAATCGGCTTTTTGGATTTTTTGAACCGAAAACTGCACCTCCACCACAGATCAAAATCTATTAATCCTTAGAAAAAGTAAAATGAAAGTGAACCAAAAAAAAAATCCGTTATTATGCATAAAAATTGAATTACAACATTGCATCCATCATATCCTATAGTTCTTGTAATATTTCGATATATTAATTTAAAAGTAACGTAAGATCCACAAAAATAGCGTGCGTATTTATCAGGTTTCTTTTCATTTACCCAAACAATAGAAAAGAAAATAAAAAAATAATGAAAAGACAAGTATTGAAAAAATAAAATTCTAAGTAATGTGATCATTATTAGGAAAGAAAATAATCGTAACAATGAAATAAATTTAGAATATCATAGAAATTTAAGAACATCGTATTTCAATATATACAGGGTGTCCATTAAAACATTCACCCAATTCAGTTTTCAAAATAGGGTATATACACGGCCCTATATTATGTTCGATTAGAAAGTTATATAGGGCGCAGAGGTAATTAAAAGACATAATGAAAATGATCTAAAAGTTGTCTAAACAGTAGAGAACGAGCAGATCAAATTATATAATGTAAATAGTCTATAAATAAAAATTATAATTTTAGACTAAGTTTTTATTTAATGGAATGTAATTGTACGAGTATATCTTCATGTATATATCAAACGAAAAGTATTTTTATAAAGGGCTTAACGTAACAAAACTGTTTCGAAAAATATTAATTTCTGAGTTAAAAAAAAAATAGTTTAAAATTGTGTACCTTTATTACCATTTTTAGACTATTCACATTATACCATTTGATCTGCCCTATTTAAGAAAATAAAATGTGTGAATTTTTTTATGTAAGTATTTTTCATATACATATGAGTTGGGTAACTCAAAGCAGTTTATTATTATAGCTTATAGCTGATAAATTTTTGAAAATAGATAAGAAAGTGATTTATTTTTGTTTTCAAGCTTCTCGTTTCCAACGAATAAAAAATGTTTTTGTACAAAAAAAAAAATACTTGGAGATTGTGTTTAATACAGTCTCCGAGCCAGTGGTATTAGGGTGGAACGTTTTGGAAAAAAACAAATTAAATTCAAAGTGCGGAAAGTGAAAAAGTTGCGCACGAGTGTCATGAATTTACGACTAAAATATAAGGTATCGAGATTCATTTTACTAAACTATTAGCTGAGATATAATCGTTGTTGGTAAAAATATTCCAAAATTTTTCAAAAAATCTTGTTTTTTATATTGGAGCCTCATGATCCACAGACCAACATACCTTTATCCTTGAATATTGTAGAGTAGGATGGAGTGAAAATCACTTTTTTCGTATATCGTTTTGGTACTGTACGGAAAAGTTGCACTTTATGAGCTTGATTGAAGGTCATCTTCATTCACCCTCCCCAAATCGAACCCCAAAAAAAATTTCTCCTCGGGAAAAATTAGGGGGGTGCGAAATTTAAATTTAAATTTAAAAATGGTTTTTCTATCACAATAAATTTTTATAATAAACTTTTCCACATAGTACCAAAACGAAATTCAAAAAAAAGAGATTTTCGCTCCACCCTGTTGTATTGTTCTCCAAGGCACTCTATTTAGTGAAGACAAAAATTCAAAAAACCTAATAAATAAGGAAATAAAACAAAAAAAAAAACATCGATTTAAACGTGTTTTCGTACTGATTTTTTTAGTTTTATCATTAATAACTTATGAATATCAAAACCTGGTCATAGTCGTTCAGAAGTTATGATTCTTCAAAGTTCTGATTCCTCCATTTTATCGAAAATTTGCAATCACGCCCATTTTTTCTAAGAAACAGTAGTTTAAAACTAATATATTTATTTTTCTTATTTGGGTAATTTAATAAGCTATCCAACGGTTCCAGGATGATGTCATTTGATAAACTATTTCAAGAGGTATGGATATTTAAGTGAAGGGTTGCAATTTGTAAAAGATGAAACATTTTTCATACAAAATGTAGCCCTCCACTAAAATGACCATAGCTTACAAAATAACTCTACAAATGGCATCATTCTGGAATCTCCAGACCTCATATTTTAGTCATAAGTTCATGACACTTTTCCACCCCCCGCACTTTTAATTTAATTTTTTTCAAAAACGCTCCACCCTAATGTATATTATAGGTACTGGAAGTTTGTATGGCTTGTATCTATGGATGTATGTATTTACGGTAATGTATTGAAATAATTTTCCCCAATTTTTTAATTTCGATTATATCCTCAATGTCGCCAAGAAGAAAAATAATAGATTTTTATTCACATATAAATAAATTAGAATTACAAATGTGAAACAATCTGATGTTAAAAACAAATTCATAAAACGACTAAAAACTTTTATATAATATTCAGTAGAAAATATTAAAAATGTTGAAAATAGCACAAAAATTACTTCATATTTATAAATTTCCAAGTTTTTCTTTTGAATTTAAACATATCATTGCGTTGCCACCACATTTGCACTTGCACATACATATGTGTCATATGTGTCGGATGTATTTTACGTTAAACAATAAATAATAAATGATTCTAAATTAAAGCAAATAATTTCATGTATAATTATAGAAAAAATGTTATTTTCATTGTATTTCTAAATTGATAGAATAATAAATGTGTAAGCAAAATAAAATCAATGCACAAAGCGAATTTTAATTTAATCGTATCAATATACAAATTAAAATCATATTCAAAATAAGAACGTCATTCCGTAACTAAAATTGTATTTTTAATTTTATTAATTGAATTTTCAAGAGATAATTAAAATTACTAATTTAGTATTTTATTTTATATTTCATTCATTTTATTTTGAATAGAATTTAACGAAAACATTCTCACAATATAATATAATATAAAATACAATAATGAAATAACCTCTACCTATCAATAACCAATGGTAGTAGTTAAATATCATATAATATATAGCCCGGCTAGGTGGTACCAATATTTATTTCTAAACGATATTCGATATGTATTATTAGATGCTAGTCGATATAGCAAAAGCCCCACCAGTAAATTAATTGTATTAGATAATGTTATTATGTTGTTGGTGTAAATGTTCCGCAAAATTAATCGTTGTGAATAACATGAT
Source organism: Catotricha subobsoleta (assembly GCA_011634745.2). Taxonomy (NCBI): domain Eukaryota; kingdom Metazoa; phylum Arthropoda; class Insecta; order Diptera; family Cecidomyiidae; genus Catotricha; species Catotricha subobsoleta. Next base: position 24,708 of record JAABKK020003602.1, read on the forward strand.
TATGCTATATCAGTTTGAATGAATTCAAAATGTTCTGAAAATAAAATAGTATACAGAAATACATAGACGAGTAGATGATCTTGATTGTATCGAAATCGCAATTATATAAATCATTTATAAATATGACGCATTTTTTATTATGCATTTATAGTTATCAGAAACTAATTTATAATAAATTTTAGTTTCCTATTCCGCATTGATTTGTAACCTGTATTGTACAATAATATTCTTTTAAATGTTAATAAATCTAGCCCAACGATATTTTAAAATGCGTATTTAATAGTCGTGAACTATTGACAATATATATTTTTTTAAATTAAATAATACTATATTTAACTCTAACTTTACAAAAATAGAACTTTATCCATCCCAGTCTTATTATAAACTAAAATTATATACTAACATTTTCAATATTTTAATTCAATTTTAAATCAACGGCTACTTAATTAAAAAAAAAAAAAACAATTATAAGACTAATTTGTTAATAATTCATATTCCTACATATATTTATATATATTTCAAATTCTTCCTCATGTTTATTTTAGGCTCGGTAGTTTGTTTGCTTTCTCGTTTATTCTTTATTTATTTTATTTTTAATACATTCGTTTAATAGCTTTTATGAATTACAGTAAATTTAATGACTGTTTATATTAAATTTTAAATAGAAAAGCGAAAAAAAATAAGCTACCAATTAATTCATTTTTGTTAGAAAAAAAAAGAGCGGGGCGACACCACCCGAAAAAACAAAAACAGAAAAAAAAATGTATTCCAAGACCAAAAAACTAAATATTAATGTTATATCGACCATCAAAATCCACCCAGTCAATCCTGAGATTCAGAAGAAAAAAGTTGTAAAACCTATTTTTTTTTTTTTTTTAAAGTGAAGTAAAACTTGTCCGGTAAAACTTTACATTACAAAAAAACACAAAATAAAAAATTCGAAATTTAGAAAGTCCGAATATTTACAAATAATTTATTAATGTGAAACAATAAGGTGTTTTATTATTTTCCAACTCAGATTAATATACATATATCTATACCCTACCCAGACTCAGATGTGCGGTGGGGGGCTATAACCCCCCCTGAGATTTTTTGAAGGAAAAAAAATTGTTTTAAGTTTTTTCAGTAGTTTTTCAAAATACGATTTGCATACAGCGCGGTTTTTGCTCGCGGTATTTTAAGAGAAATTTATAGAAATAGTATGTTTTTTCAGTTTCTCAGACTAATTAACCTACCATACAAATTCTTTTAACATAAAACAAAGGAAAATATAACAAACTATAATTTGGTAGGGTAACTATATTTTAAAGCCAACGCACGTAATTGTAAACTATGAAGGTTAAAGCTCTAGAGTTTAAATCATTTCATTTTGCCACTTCTCTTGTAAAAAAAAATTCAAAAAAAAAAATGCTTAATGTCTGTGCAAATATAACAACATTTTTTTCTTGTACATAAATAACGATATTTACTTAATCCCGTACAGAAAACAGGATTATTAATATTAATATCTAGACATATTTATGAACATTAATATTTGGAAAGAAATTTCAGTATATGCAAATTTTATTACTGATTAATGATTCTGATAATCAGTTTGAATACATATTTGTCAAAAAATACAAAAAAAAATGTCTATTAGTTTAGTGCAAAACATCAACAACCGTTGTTGAATTATTGATGATTCACAGAATGACTAATTTGAAAGTTATGAAATTTTGTTGAAAAATGTGATTCGTAAAGCGAGTATGTAAGCAGAAAGAACTTTATTACCCAATTATTCATTGTTAGTTGAATTCGTATTTTTAAATTTAAATGACTTTAGCCGGTGTATCCAAATTATGTACCAACCCCATTTTCAAATGACTACACTATATAAGTTAAAAAGGCGTATGGGACAATGCCATTGCGAAGTTAAAAACCGTATCTCCTCAAAGAAAATATTTTCATGTTTTGATGTTTTTAACAACTATAACATTACAAAATATCTATAAAATCAAAAAATGAAAATATATGAAATGGCATTGGCCTTTTTAGTTTATATAGCGGCAGTACAATGAAACATAACAAAAGTAGATTTCTTGAACCAAAAAAAATTAATTCATAATAATAATATTGTTATTATTACCACAGCTTAAAACTATAATTTAAGATATTTAAAACTGTTGATGTTAGCTAATAAATTATTAGTAGTAATTAATGATTCGAGGCTTTAAAGTTTAAAGAAGTGCGAACTATAATTAAAATATTATTCTTATTTTTATTTCATTAACTACTAAACATCATACAGAAATTATGTATCTGCAAACTAAATTTATTTAAAAGTATCAACATATCGAAATCCAGAAAAAAAAAAAAAAACACTCTCATCAATGATTTTTTGACTTGTTCGTTGAACATAATTTCGTTTAATCAAAGTGACATTTTTTTTTCTCTACTCCCCAATTTTAACGGTACGCTAGTTATTTATTATATCAGACTAAGGACTATGTAAACAATACTAAAATAACAAATTGTATCAAAAAAAAAATAATATTAATTAAAAAACTGTGATAGAAAATTTATTCGAAAACCAATTTTTATTGATTAATTTGCCTGGAGTTATGGGGTAATTTATGTTTAAACATCGTTATTGTCGATATTGAATACAAATCAATGCAATTATAATTTATTAGTCATCGTTCAGTAATTTATCAAAGATTAGATTAAATAGAGATATTAGATACTGAAATGAATATAACATGTGAAAGTGTTTAAATAAGTGCTTTCCCAAAAAAAAAAAGAAATAAAAATAAAAAATAAAATAATTATGGAAAAATGTTGGTATTTTTCTGCGTTTTCAACTCAAATTAGATTATGTGTATCATAATCATAAAGCATTGGTAGTTTATTGCTCATACTAAATTTATAATAAATTCGTTGAGTAAATAACATAATTTTATAACAAATTTAATAGTAAGAATTTCTTGTTTTATTTTTGTTTCTTTATCATATTTTTGTATTACGAAAAAAATTGGTACGATAAATGATTTTTGTAGGAAAATTTTTTGAAAGTTTGTCAAATAGTTTAACATTGTATGTATATTAGGGTGACCGACTTTTGGGGAAATTTTTCTTTTCGAAAATTCCAGATTGCACCAAAATAAAAAAATTGTTTTCTCAAAAAAATAAGATAGCC
>JAABKK020003613.1:0-22610 GCA_011634745.2 Catotricha subobsoleta
ATCCCCAGTGGGGCCGTAGCGGGGGAAAAAAGTTATTCAACAAAATGTATCTTTTTCTACCGAACATTGGGACAATTATTTACTGAATATTTGGATTGTTTTCTACCGAACAAAAGGTTTTTCTTACTGGTAGAATAAATAGTTCCCCATTTTCATGTATACCAAGTTTATGAACAACTTTTAAGGGTTGAAAAGATATTAATTTAATAAAGTGACTTCTAAGATTCATGTACATGAAAATATATTCAAATTGATCTGAATGTTTTAGTAGAAGTGTGTAATTTCCGAGACATTTTTTCTCTTGTTTTCGGGATCAGACAAAAAGTGATTTTTAAGGACCAGACTATTCTGTACACAACATAAATAGAAAAGAATTTCATTTAATAATATATCAACTGCAAGTTAGTAAATGTCTTAATTATATCGATCTAGTAATTATAATGGCAGGCATAACATCTCATACAGCTCAGGGTATAATTTTATTTTCTTTTCAGAATTGCGTTTGTTTTATAAATTCCGGCTTTACTTCACAAGATTTCATAGGATTTTGAAATTTGTAAAGAACGTTTTACAAGTAGGTACTTTCAGAAGACTTTTTTTTTTAACAATTGAAATTATAGTTTTTCCAAATTTTTGTTAAGTTCAAATTAAAAACAAATTTCTTAAACGAAAATTCAGGTAGTTGTTCAAAAAACTATTGACCGTATAGATTTTGAAAAAAAAATGTTTTTTTTTTTTGGATCTGCAAAGCTGTTGATATTATCTCAAATAATTGTCTAATGACAGCAAATTATTATTATTAAAAATAAAAAAAAAAAAATGAATTTACATTATAATTTACCACCGCAATTTGTACCAATATTGCTATAAATGTTTTAACTTAGTTGATCTTAAATAATTTATTACCAATCTTAAAGGTTTTTTTATTTCAAACTAGTTTATTGGCGCCTGAATTGGTGAACTTTTTGTGTTATTATTGAGCATTCATACATATTGGGGTGACCAGGCATAAAATCAACATTCACTTTTTTAACAGCTGGGGTATTCAAAGTGTTGCATTTCGCCGAAAAAATAAACTTTTCAAAGTATTTACTGCATTTGAATGAGTTTTGATCGATCCGCAGAGCTTTTAACGTATTTAATATTTAATGTCTTACGGAATCATGTGTTTTTAAGATGTTTTAAGCAATATATGGATCCTCCTGATAACACCAAATTGTACGAACTGCAGCAGCTGCTGTGAGTTGGTCAAAGCTCATTCCAAATAGTAATAATATTTTGGGAAATTTATTTTTTCACGAAATACAATACCTCGAATACCCAGATTCATAAAAATACGACAGTCGACTTTTCTCCATAGAAAAATTGGTCACCCTAAAATACACATGAAGCTGATTCCACCGTCAAAGAATTCCGTTTTTCATTTTTGATTGATTGTGCGTATATTTATTTAAGTAGGTTTAAAGTAAAGATTTTGATCCATTCCAACCATAATAAAAATGTAAAGTCTATATTTTTTTTATAAATCGACGCGACAATTTCTCTAATCCTATAATTCTAGTGGTTTTTTTTTAAAAAAAAAAAAAAAAAAATTCAAATAAAACTATCAACGAGTCAAGAATACATATTGTAAAAATAATATCTAAATTTATATAAGAAATGTAAATTTTTAAGGTTACGGCACGGTTCTATTATAATAGGATTAAATATTCTTCATCATTTTCGTTTATAATTACTTAAATATGTGACAAAACAATATTTAGGAAAAAAAACCTGGTTTTTTTTACTCATTTTTTGAATAAAATTATTTCAATTTTTTTTTTGTTAAAACATTTTGATAAAAAATAAATAAATAAGTAAAAAAAAAATAAATAAATAAATAAGAAGAAAAAAATACTTCATAAATTTTCGTCACTTATTTTATAATTGTCATGACGTGCGTGACAGCTTGTCATAAGCGATCATATGCTCAACGAACAAAACCAATGATTTTCAAAGGGGGGCAAAATGAATGATGATCATATCACTTACAATTTACATACCACAAGTGAAAAAAAAAATGAATTTTGTCTAAATATTCTCTAATAATGGTTATGTTTATTTATTTATACATATTACATAAATATATATATTTTTTTCTCTGTTAATGTTGATCATATCTCGATCACTCATCGTTATACGATGCGATCGTATCATAGTTGAAATTATAGACAATTATTTTTGTTGTTGTTGTGCGTTTAGTAAGTTTAGGCTGTAGTGCGCATGTCCATGTACAGCAAAACAAAAAAATAGAAAAAATTTAAATATTTTTTTCTTTTTTCAAGAGATTTCATATCTGATATCCATCACATGATCAATGGGTCATGAGGAAGATGCCATGTAGTCTTTTTTTTTTTTGTTATTTCATTTAATTTGTAAAACGAAGAGAACACATTTATTCAAGTGTAAATTTATTGCACAATGTTAAGTGATTGCATACATTAGAAAAAAAAAGAGGAAATATTTAATTTCATTTTAAGTGGTAATGTATTCTTTACTAACAATTTTATTTTGAATTAGAAGAAAAAAAATATAACTAACCAGTTTTATTTGATGATTGTGATGATTTTTGATAAATAGATTAATTGAAACTGTTGAGTTATTTGGAACTTAAAAATTTCATAATTTAATTAAAATAATGGACATTGAAATAGCGAATACAAAACATTTTAATTGAAAGCATTCAGAATTTTTTTGTTGTTAATTTTTAAGTATATCAAACTATTTCATCTGAAAATAATAAATAATTAGTTGAATTGTTTAATTTTGGTCATTAAATTTTTCCATTCCAGTGATTATATGTAAATATTAGCTATACAAAAACTTAATTTATATTATTTTCTTTATGTGTGGAAAAAATCCAAATAATTTGATAGACAAGACCATATGTCAATATCAATTTCAATTATAGTTGATTTTCATTAAAATATTTCATCTTTTTTTTTTTTATAAATATTTACTCCATAGATTTTGAATGATTTGTCACCAATCCATGGTCACTATTTTCAAGTATGACAGGAAATGTATTAATAGATCATCCGTGTAGGTACGCCTAACAGTAGAATTCATGCTACAAACTATAATGAAGATGCAATAATGAATGATGAATGTATAGTATATGCATTTAAATTTCTCGTTATATGGCAAACTCTCTAATCAATTTAAAGCATATGGAAAATTTTCAATCAGGTCTCACAATTTCTTCAATGTGAAAAGTCATTTGGAGAGTCACCAGCAGTGGGGTTCCATAAAAATATAGATATCGACCATAGACATTGATATTAATATTGATATAGAGAATACTGAAAAAGAATATTATATTTCTAAAATTTCTATATTTTCCCAAGTTAAAGCGCCGCTAAGCGAACTACATTTTAACTGTTGATATTTTTTTTTCTTCTCTATATCAACGACGACTTACAATTGAAATTCAGATGTAGTTACAGTAGTTGAAATAATAATGAATTAAATCAATTATTGTGTAGGAATAGGAACACACTAATCTGGTAGTAGACAATAATAAATCGCTAGGTTATTGCGGGGTCAAATACGTGTCCCGTAGTGAAACTTGTAGCATAATTTGTACTAACAGATACGTAACTGTTCCGCATAGTATTTCCTTGTCCCACAATAGTGCACTTACCCTATAAGAAATTTTAAATTTTCGAGAAATTATAATGCAAAATAGAATTAAATACATTTTTTTATCAGTTAGCGATAAATAAAATAAAGATTTCACATAAAAAATCAGAAAATCATATAAGCATTTCACCGTAAAAATAAAACCGGTTTAATTTTTTTTTTGTTGTTTATAACATATATTGATAAAACCTACATAAAATCGAATCGCATTTATGAACATATATGGAAATAGGTTTATTTTTTAAATGTCATATCAATATTCATTGATAACTAATGGTGACGGTTAAATAATAACAGATGCGCACCGCAATCTGCCATCCAAATCTGTAATGGTGCACGTATTATGGATATTACACTATTTACAATATATAATATATATAACTTTAAATTTTCATATATAAAGAAAAATTATAAATGAACTCGTTCTATAAAAACCATACAATTTAAAAATATATATATATATATACTTATACATATATATAAAGAGAAGAAGAAATAAAAATTACTGTTTAAAATTACAAAAACTATAGAAGAGAATACAAATATTTCAAGAAAATCGAAATAAAGAATAATATTATGTTTTGATAGACATTATTATATTAACATTATAGATAGCAATAGTTATTATAGATAGATATTATCGCATTTATAAATATTATATATATATATATATAATATTCTTTATGTTTTTGAATGGTTTTTCTTAGTCGGTCAATGGGTATATTGAGATAAAAATAAAGTAATTTGAGAAACAAATCAGACAATATATTTGATATTTTTATGAACATCAACATGACTATAACATCCAAAAGTTACAATTCCACTTCACCATCGATTCGATATTGAGGAATTTTAATACACATATTTTTTTTTTTATCTGATTAAATGTTTCTAATTATTTCTATTTAGATTAAATGTATGAAAGGATGAAACACATTTAGATAAACAATGAATGAAATATGTGTACTTAGATTTTTTTTTTTTTTTTTGGTGTTGAAAATAATTTATTCTTCTAATATTTAATAATTAACTATTTAAAGATTACGTAATGGGCAATTAAGTCTGAATGTTTGAAGTTTCGTTGAAGAAAAGATGCGAGTTGTACAATATCAATGAATAAATAAGAACGAATTCAGAAATGCCTAAAGTTGCTTGAAATGTTTTTTTTTTTTTTTAGAAAAGACAGCTTTATGAATGCATATAAATAAAAGATTCGATTATGAGCAACGTATACAATAATAAAACTTACAAACACATTAAATCTTGATAAAATGAAAAGAAAATAAAAAAATATTGAAACTATCTCGATTTATCGAAGAATTAGGGTGCTATATATTATGTGCATTACATTTTTAATGGCCAAAAGAACAAAAACTGTTTGCTCTGAAGACTGAAAAGAATTTATAGTTACGATTTCTAGCTAGAGTCCTCATAATCATTAAACTTTAACGACCTTTTAATGCCTTTCGGTGTAAGGTCCTACAATGACCCTCTTCCATTCCTGCCTATATTCATTGTTAACTAAGAACGCTATCCATCTAACTCTATAAAAATCTATCAATTAAATTTTCTTTAAACTACCCATCTAGGGTGGATTGATTTTTCTTTGTACCTTCTACCATGATCTTATTAGTTGCATTTCGTCTTTGAGTAACGTACAGTAATTATTTTGTAAATAAAGTGAATCTTCGATGTGCTCTTGGACTCCGAAGTTGCGAAAATGGCAATATTTAGTAATGATACTAAACTAAAATGCATTAAATATTGCCAAGTATAGATCAGCTATACAATCTCACGAGCGAAAAACTTTATTAAAGATAGTATAATGATTTGCTTCTTCAAATCAAAGACAAGATATTTCAATAAATTTGATAGTTTTCAATAATAATGTTGAACAAATCGTTTTATAAGCTGACGTTTTCCTAAAGTGCTATTAAAAACCATCTTGTTTCATTTATAAAAAGTTATCAAAAAATTGTTGAAGTTCATTCAACTAAGAAAAACTACACTTATACCTCAAAATAAATTGAAATATCGAAAATGTTGATAACATTTCTGAACATTTTGAAAACAGAAATTTCTAAATTTAAAGTACATACTTAAACACAGCAAGGTATATAGAAGTACTTACTCACAAGAAGAATATATTAATTAATAATTTCGTTAAAACATAAGCCTTTTATTATTTTTAACTACTCTGCTTCATATAGCCCTGTTTTTTTTTTTAATGAATCTCTCTTGAGACATCAGAAGGAGGTAGACTTTCTTATTAAAATATAAATAGAAACCATTTAAAGCATTTCTGTTGTAAGGCATTTAATGTATATGGCAGTTAAGACATGTTCAATCGTTTTTCTTCTTCATTTTTGTTTTTTTTTTTATTATTATGTTTAAAATAAAGGTAAGTAAGCTTCTTTTCTATATATAAAGTCAAGCAAAAACGTATAGAAAATAATAAAAATACATAAAATTTAGAGTCACGTTATGTTTATTACGTGAAAAATGTCAAACTGCCAATAATATAAACATTTCGTTCAGCTTCGTATTTTGTTCAAAATCCAGAGTAGAATTTCTAATATATTTTTGTTCATAATAAAACTATCGTCAAATTGATGATTTTTTTTTAGAAGATATTCAATGTTTTATTATTGTATTGTAATTTATTTACGACATATTGTTTAATTTTACATTATTATCACCGTTCGACAAAATTCAACTTTTTTTGTGCACCCATCGGAAATTCCAAAAAATTCTGAAAGTATATCTGTAAATATAAAAAAACATACCCGTGTCTCGCCGTTTTGCTATATCAAGTCATTTACACAAATAATAAACTTATTTACCACTACAGCTACCCTAAAAAATAGGGGTCGGATCAAAAAACTTTGTATAGACAAAATGTAGGGCATCAAAAATTAGTGTGACTATAGAAAGTATGTTTTGATATTTTATTTATTTTTTTAAACTTTTGGTATATAATAAGGTAAGCTGTAGTTCAAATTTTCATTTAAATTATTCTTATATAGAGAATTTTGATAGGAAATTAAAAAATCAAAAAAACTTTCTATAGAAGGTTACAATCATTTTTAATGCTCTACATTTCGTCCATACAAAGTTTTTTGATCCGACCCCTATTTTAGGGTAACTGCAGTACAAAATGGTAAATTAGTTTATTATTTGCGTAAATGACTTCATATAACACAACGGCAAGACGCGAGTACGTTTTTTTCTTGTATACTTTTAGAATTTTTTGAAATTTCTGATGAGCTCAAACCTGTGTTGAACTGATTTAAAGACGGCGAGTTTAAGCATCATTAAAAAATTAAATACATTTCGTCTAATCGATGATTTTAATGCAATAGATTTAATAAATAGATGAAAACACTGAAACTAATGAACATTTAAAATTATAGCATCAAACAATTTTTAAATCTATTGCAGAATTGAATTTGATGATTTGGTATCAAATGAAATACCGAATATTATAAAAGAAACATTTCTAATCAGAAATAGCACGTTAAACATTACTCATGCGGTTTTGCTTCAACCGTAATTTCAAATTGTAATAAATCTGAATTAGTAGAGTTCACATATAATAGAAATTTATTTACTCTTAAAAATAATGGATATAAATTGTATTTTACAACCACACCATCAACATTATATAATAACTAAGTTAAAGTTACTGCAGGTCATCAATATATTTTATGGATATTGCGAGTATATTGCATTTAAGTCAGAACAATTCTACTGTCTGCGCATCTACCTTATTCAAACAAAACAAAAACGAAGAAAATATGTAATCGTAATAAATTATGTTTCAAACGAATATACAAAATAATACATTCATCAATATGTGTAATTGTATTGGCAGACAATATGAATTGTTTGGTATAAAATATATATATTAAATCATTGGCACGTGTGTAATCTTTTTATGTTGCGCTCAACACTTAAGCATTATCCTTACATCTTTTCGCTCTTCACAAATAAGACGGGTACGCTTGGCATTTATGGTGTTGTAGTTTTGTAGTGTATTATATGCTAGGCACTGCATGAATAGCATCTACATTCTTAACGTAAATGCATTCATTCACCTATTTTAATAATGTATTGATGAAGGGAACGTATGAGAATAATAATAATAATAACAACAATTTTTTTTTTTTTGAAAAGGGATTTTTTTTTTTTTATTATATTTGACCTAACATTTACGAGGGGTGATTTTTGTATATTATTAACCCTCCTTTGTCCTGACTCAAATTGTTTTGTTATATTTATACATTTTTGTGTGGAATATTGGGGTGCATTTCGATAGAAACGGAAAGCAAGATAGACGTTAGAGAATTTTCTTGATAAATTGCACATGTGTGGTTTAATGCTTCGAACAGGGGGCGCCATCATGAACACACAGATGCGAGAAATGCACTTCTCGTTATTTTGATTTTAGTTGAAAAGAAAAAAAAAATATTTAATTTTGAAAGTAAGCAGAGAAATGATTATTGATTTTTTTTTACTTTTTTTTTCTCTCTAACGTATTTGGTCGGTAGAAGCGAAAAACATTTATATTACACAGAATATTTACCATTTTATGAGTCAGAATGATTTTTATTTTATTATTATTGGGGTGAATTTATGATTTCTATTATTCCGAATATTCAACGAAAACCGCTTTACCTTCAAAAAATTTCGGATGTTTTTAAGAGAAAAATGGAAGGATAATTTATTTCAATATTATAGTTAAATCCAATGTAGATTTTGTGAAAAATACAAATTTTATTGAACAAATAAAGATTATTTCTAGATTGTTATTTTCTATTATATTTTGCATAGTATATTCGATATTTTTGGTATAGTAATAAAAAATGTAAAGTTATTTGGAATAATTCAATGCTTCAAATGTGTTTGGAGAGAAAACGCAAAAATAAAAACACCACTTTTCGAAATACGCTTATTGATGTGGATAAGTTTCTTCTTTTTTTTTTAGAAACAATAAATGTGAACTTTAGATGACATTTAAATTTGTCATTATATGGATCTTATACACTATACACTATACTAGATTTAGCCACAGTCGACATCGAATCGACGCTAAAACGATTCCAATCCGACACAAAGACCTCACCGAACCGGCACCGATTCATATAATTCTAAATTGTTTCATAACAAACCAATAAATTTGAATGAAAAGATATAAAAGATAAGGTTCTGTGTATTTACTATTTAGTGTAATTGTATTGGGTATATCATTCTGATATTAATTTTTTTTTTTAGCAAAACCATTGAGATTTCATTTCATAAGGCATCTTATCAGAATTTCATTTTTGCGTGTTAATTATTGTCGAACTTATTCTATTGTTTGTTAAATGACCAGAAACCATCAAATTGCTACTAAAGAAAACTTGTTATACCCAAACATAAAAAAGAAAAAACAAATATCAAATGTGAAATGATTATAAACTCGCTGTGAGGTTTGTTTCTTCAATATAATATCCATCGCCAATCCGTATACTGACTTCAATTTCAGCAAGGTAGTAATTCGAAAATGAAAAAAAAAACAAAAAATATCAAATTATAAATAAAATTGCTATAAAAAGAAATATTGAAATTCACTTTATTATTTGTTGACAATAAAGATTATGAAATTGTTTGCCGTTTTTACGTTTACCATTTAATGATTCGATAAGTGTTCATAAATTATTATTTTATTTAATACACTTACCCGCAGTGAAAATTGTATAAAAAAAAAGATGAAGAAAATGTTTATTGAACAGCATATAAAAAAATAAAATGGAATATCTATTAAAACGATAATATCATTAAAATTTTAATTGAAAATAAACATTTATACTGAAAGAAAAGAAAGAAGTAAAAATAAAAAATAAGTATGTATTCCTTTCACCTCATTTCAGTTAAAATAAAATATGTTTTGTTATTATTCGAATTAAAATATTTTTACAAATATTTATGAATATTGAGTATTGCGAAATAAATCATTTCTATTTTTAGAATGCGATGTGATGTGATTGACTATCCTGCTTAAGTGCTAACGAACTTGCTTGTCGATCAGAATAAACTATATTCAAAACCATAACAGTAATTTACTAAGTCATATATCGAGATTTAAACAGGAGAGACATTCTTGGAACTTTGAGATTTGTAACTTGTAAGAAAATGTATTTTGAAAGTTTCTCGAATTCCACTAGCGTTTCTCGAATTCCACTAACGGTTTATGCTTATTCGAAGATATTTCATAAACTGTTAGTGCGATCATTTTGGTGGTTCAGTGAAGAACGATTTGCCTTGACAAGACTTCACAGTTTTTCTAAAGAACGTTTTAATCACTTATTACTTTTAGATTATAAGTTGTTTCGGTAATTTTATTTTTGTTGCTGTATGTATTACACGCTTAAACCGAATCAATTCTTCTTTCTACAGCTGGTGTACTGGTACACCACAAATGATCCGACCGAATAGTTTTATGAAATATCTTCGATCAAGTGTAAGCAACAACCTGTATAAGTTTATGTGTTATATAGGCCCCTTAGATTATAAGAACAGTTGCGATCCACTACTAGAATTTCTATTGTGTGTGCGAGTCTTTATCTACGAGTATATCCAGTTTTGCTATTATGCTTCTAAATTTCTGTGTATCACTATAACCCCAGCAAATCAATAATCTGTAATCAATCTATTTTTTTTTTTTTTATAAAATGCCTTAATATTTATGATGATTGTTTTTCGGTGTTATGTCAATAAATTAATGTATAAAATCTTTGTATCCCATGGCATGCTTATTATATGCGGGTCAATGAATACAATGCATTTTATGTCTTTATTTACGGTGAACCATTTGTAAAGTTATATACCGAAAAAAAACGTTATTGAGTCAACATAAAATCAAATTTTAAATTAAGTTGTATTATGAATTTGATAGTTTTTCGAATAAAACAAAAAAACAAAAAAACATGAAAAAAAAAAACGAAACGATAAAAATGTTAATCAACTTTACGCAAACGCATAATGCTTCATTTTTTTGGCTTTTTTTTTGGGATGATTTTCTTAAAGAAGATTTTCGACTCTTATATATAGTATTATTATTGCGATCGTATTTAAAAGGCGCCTAGTCACTTAATTTAAAATCACTTTTTTCAACCAATTCTTACATAACTTTTTCAATGGGTGTTTTACGCATATATATAATATAATATCTATATACTTTTTTATTCTGGTAATTTTTGATTTGCTGTGTATAAGAACCCCGTTAATTTATAATTTCACGTTTTCTTGTGTATATATCATAATAATAGAAAATAACAATGTATTTAATGTACATGTAAAACATCATATGGGCTGAATACCGCAACGAACAACGCAATCTATAAAACTATAATAATTTTTATAATTTATATAGCGTTTGGTTTGGTGGACGTATAGAAAAGTGAGTAGATATACGTGTACCTACTAATATCGTGTAATCATACCAAAAAGCAACATAAACTAACTGAGTTTACAATAAAGAGAAAAAACAAAAATTAAAAAAAAAAAAATGGTTTTTCCATGAATGCGGTGTACATACACAATGAATATGCCAGGTCAGGAGTTCATTGCGTTCTATGGCAATTATCTACGGATAGATTCTTTTTTTCAAATCGAAGAAGAGAAATTTTTTTCTCAATTTTTTTTTTTTTTTTGTTTTGTTTGAAATGTAAGTACATAATTCGTTTTCGATATTTTCAAATGAATGTAAAATTGTTGAAGTAAAAGAAGCAAACATATTTTGTTGTTTCTGTTTTTTTTCTTTTAGCATTTTGATTTATGTTACAACGTGTAACTATAAATTTATTGTAATCGTCAATAGTATTTTGTATATTCAGTACACACAACAACACTTAATAAAAGGTTACATGAATACATTGTTGTACCGAAATATCGGTATGATTTTATTTATTTATTATTATTGAATATCCATTTTTTTTTTTTCATTTTTTCTTATTTTTTTTTTCATTCTTCAATGCTTTTATTTAGTATTTATTATTATTGAGTATGATGGTTAATTTTAATTTAATAATTTTGTTGTATTGAAATATGGTTAGAAGATATCTAGATGAATTCTCTACATATTGCTGTTTATATTCGGTTTCTTTATTTCAATTAAATTCTATAAGCCAGCGGAATGTTTTTTGTTTTTTTTTTTTATTTTCTTATTTTATTTTATTTATATTTTCTTTTCTATCTACTTATTTGGATGGTTGGTAAATATTCATACTTATATATAAAAGAAATAAGCATTTTGCAAGGTGCGTGATGTTTATGCATGCGTTTCAATTTTGTTAAGCAGTAGCAAAGTTTTTCTCACGAATTCTTATTGTTATGATTTCAAAACTCATACAATTTATAAACATAAAACTAAAATAAAATAAAAAAAAATTATGATTATATCGATTTACATGAATTAGAATTAGAATCATATTTATATTCAATGAAACTTTACGAACCACAAATTATATTTTATACTATTAAAAATATTGTATACGCATTTACACTCACACATTTTGATTCATTTATTTCGAAAATTATTTTGACATGTTGGGTGCTTTAACTAGATATGGAAGATTCACAAATTAAATTGTTATTGAATTATTTATTTATTATTTATTATCATTAATGTATTTCTCCCACCTACCTGAACGGTGGCACAACGGCCCAGTACAATAATGATTACCGTCGTGGTAAAATTTGAACATAAATTTTTCTGAGAACCACGGGAAATCAGTCTGTTCATAGAAGAATTATATATAGTGTGAGTGCGCTATTATAAGACATGGAAGTTTTACGGGACAGTACGTGTTCTGTAGTGGAGCTTATGCTATAATAAATGCGTTATTACGGAGGACAGGGAAGTTCTATGAAATATTACATGTCCCGTAATGAAACAGGGGAGGATGCACTGCTTCCACGTCCTGGAAAGACGCACTTAGTATTACTATAGTATTTTATTCAAAATGTGATACAAAATTTTACATATTACACAATCTAAATTGTAGTCCATAATCATTTCGAATTATGTATAAGTATATATAAATACATAATAAAATACTTTAATTAATTAAATTACGTTACGTTTAAATGTTTCTTAAAATGTAAAATCAATTCGGATAACAATTTGCAAATTTTATATGTAATAATAATCTAAAAATCATTGAGACATAATTTATATTCACGATTATAAATTTTATGTGCACTTATTTCCAGCATCATCAATAGTTAATAAAAGAAAAAAAAAATTGGAAATATTATTCAAGAATTATTCCACAAAAATATAAGTAATTATTGCAGGTAACAAAGTTTAAAAAAGTAAATTATGTTTGTAATGCAATAGCATCCAATTCTCGGTTTGGAAACCGAAAAATATGAAAATCCATTAATCTTATATTTTGTTGATTTGATCAGTAGTAATTTGCAGTGGTTTATATATTAATGTTAAGACATAGTCCAATAACTTATATTATGAAAATAGTTTCATGTTTGGCTAATTTAACTATAAAATATACATTTTGCTAACAGTCATCAATGGCCGAGAATTCTAATCATAGTTCCAGCTTAATCTAAAATCTAAAAGAAGATTTTTTTTTTCGCTTAGATTCGTAACTCATTTATATATAGTGAATTCAAATGCATGAATCACGATCTCACTAAATTATTCTCTATCTTACAAACAACCGAAAATTGACACCATTTCAATAAATTGTTTTCTAGAAAATTTTCTCATATATTTCAATTTATCACGGTAATTATAAACGAATTATTGTTCGAGTAGTGTGGTAGGATTGTTGGTTGATTATATTCTGAGCATCTAAATTCACATGTAATTTAATAACAGAATATAATATGCTTTCCTTATTCTCAGACAGTTTTTAATACACTTTACACAGTCATCTATTTCTATATTATTTCTACTTTTTTCTCTATCGTTTCGGTTAGAATATACGCACAGAGTTGAGGGCACAGAGCAATTAATAAAAACGTACAACATTTTAACATGGACGAACGATTAATAATAATCAAATGAAAATCCATTTAATCAACAACCAAAACAAAAAAAAAGAAAAGGTTATTTAAACACAATTTTGCTTAATTCACTTCTTCTTTTTTTTTTTTTTATTTGCTGGCAGTACGCAGAATTTAATGATGGAATGTGCGGAAAAAAGAATCCATTTAAAAAATATACTCAAGAAACAGTGATTATTGATTATTTATCAACGCAATATTAGAGCACACACACACACACACACGAAGATATGACCTATAATTAAATTCATCCTTCATCCATAACTAATAGCTCTAAAGCCAAACCATCAATTGACGGGAAATATATTTCATTAATTTAATTTAATAACAGCTTTATCGGTTCGGCTATTATCACTTTCGATTTATAGATGGTGTGCCTGTTCAAATATACGCGGTGATGGTTATCGCTCCGCGCGGGTATATCAATTATTATTATATTATATTGTTTTTTTTTTTTTTTTTTATTTACAAAATAATAAATAGGTAGTAAAAATGAAATATTATCATTGTAATCAAATCAACATCGAAATTAATAATTTCCTTTTATAATAAAATCATATTTCTTCTTTTGATCGTCTGTTCGCAGAATTGTGTGCTATATTATGTATGACGGTGTCTTAAATACGTTTTTGAGTGCACCATTTTCAAAACGAATTATTTCAAAGAATAACAGATTTTCTTTTTTCTTATGTAAGATATTTCTGAAATCAATGCCACTGTACATACGGTAATGGATATTTAACGCGCTTCTATTTCATTTTTTTTGTTTGCTTCCTTCAAGTAATTTATTGCCTTTTTTAAAATAAAAAATTCTTAATAGACGTTTTTCTGTATCAAAATTAATCCAAAGCGATTTCTTTGACAATTTTAATCTTACTTACATTACATCTTATATTATTGTAGCGAAATTTCTTTAACCAAATATCGTATTCATCATACATATTAACATTCTTTCTTTATATTCAACTATTTAATAAAAAGTAATATAAAAACAAGAAAACAAAAAACAAACACCAACAACAACAACAGCAACATTCTATTTGATGTGGATGGTATCCAAACACCAACATATATACCCGAACCCGATGGTGTATGAATATGAATACATATCCGTTTGAAATCTTAAAATATATCTTGCAAACATAAATTCTATGCAAATTATTTTATTTTATAGTAATTTATATAGTGAGTGGAACTTTGTATAAAATACTTGGGGCGGTGCTTTTCTATAAATATAGGTTTCATGTTGATTATACACAGCTACCAAAAATACTGTGTATTAACAGTGAAGTTCAACAGATTATCATGTGTGTGTATCAGTTTTTTGTTTTTTTAGTTTTTTTTTTTTGATTTTGTTTATTTAGTGACGATGCGTGATGTTTTGCATTTTATTAATATCTTCAAGTCATTTAAATTTATAATTTCGAAAAAAAATTTAGTGGTTCTATTTTGTACTGATAAATAGAACATATAATATAAAGAACAAAAAACAACATGTAAGAACTTTATTGTTTTTGTTGAAATAAATGTTGTTAAAAAACCGATAAATTATATATAAAAGTCTTATTATGAAATATGATAGGAATCAGATTTTATGCAATAGCTGAGATATAAGATATATAAAAACAAATCTTACACCCCTTCGATGCCCCTTATAAAAACGATTATTGTAATATTTAGGGTTAAGGCAATAATGACACCTAGATGTGCACAAAAATGGAGCTTTAGTGGGGAAAACTGGGTACCATTAACTGCTCGTCTGCGAAAATAAGTCAGGATTCTTTATGGGTAATTTCTCTATACGACTATCCGTTTAGAAGATATTCAAGTTTTGGACCGATGGGCCCCGAGGTGCTAAGACCGACCGATCACTTTAAAAAATACATCTATTTTATTGAATTACTTTCGGCACAGAATTATTTTTTAAGATAATTTAAACAAAATACAGCTAAATTCTAGTCGCCAAATCAGTGTTTAAACAATGTCTAAAACGAGTTAATTCTCATTAAATATTTTAAGTTGCTAAAATCTTATCTCATTTATTTTAATTTTCAGAAAACTAATCAAGAATTATTACTAATTCTATTTAACAGAGAAATGGTTATCACTTTTTTGTTTTTTTTCTTTTAAATATTAAATGTTTTTGTAAAAATTCCACCTGCAAATGGAATATTTGAGCTAAATGATATCTTTTTAGCTACGATCCCATGACGACTGTATTACTGTTTTTTTTTTTTCTTCATTAAATATAAGATAGATTTAAGAATATTAATAATAATCTTTAATAAATTTAAATAATAAACTTTGCAGTCTTGTGACAGATCTTGCCACAAAATATCTATTGCAGTCTTTACAAAATTTAAGTAACAATAAACCGCGCAAGCGTTATGTAGAAAGCGAGCCGCGTAAACGTAAAATAGATTTTCTTAGCTGATTTATTTGTCATTCTTTCAGTTTGATAAAAATTGAAATCGGTTCCGAGCTCTTTTCTTTGATTCTGTGTTGTCTACCAGTTTTCTTTTTTATCAACGCTTTTGCATTGTAGCAGCGACATTTTCTATATCAGTATTTATTAGTCAGGCTATATGAAAATGAATTGTGATATAAACAGTTCAATACTCCTAATAAAAATTCATTCGAATTTGCAATAAATCAGCATGTCTGTATTATATGTATTGATTTAATAATTTAAAAATCATACAAGCAGAAAATTTTTCAATTATACTTGCCTGTGAGAATTATTTTCTATATAAATGTTGCAATGTAACAATTATTAATTTAATAATTTAAAAATCATAGTAGAGGCGATGTCCGAACATACATACGGATTTTGCTGTTTAGTACCATTCTCCTCGGGTCAATTTTGCTGACCAACGAACTTAGCTCCTAAAATTTTACAAAGGTCAAGTATGCCAAATTTCAAGTCAATCAAATCAAAATTGCGACCGCTAGAGAGTCGACAGACACATACACAGACACCATGGGTAATATTATAAGCTACACACGGTACGCAAACCGCTAATAAGTAGCTACTTATTGCAATAGTATCTGGATAACTTAAATGGATATACGTATTTAAAAAATATATATATATAATATATATATAATATTACGTGTTTTTTTTATATGGCTTTTATCTTAATTAAACTAATATTGAATAGACCACATTATAATAAACTATCGCCACGATGTTATAACTTGAAAATTATGACCTATGAATAATCTAAATAACATCATCATTGAATATTCAATATTTGATTTCAATTTAACATTTATTTTATTATGTTCAGTTATTTCGAAAAGTACCTGAAGCACCAGATAATAACAAAAGTAGGTAATACCGACATACCTACGCATTTATGTATTTCATGTTCATTTACTATATTTTTTTATATACATATTTATATTTTAAATGCAAGCTAATTTAGAATATTATTATAAAGCATAATATATTTTATTACAAGGTGCGTGTTCGTTCATGCATGCGTTTCAATTTACTGAACAGATTGTAGTGTAGATAGTTTTTCACAAGATTTTATTTGTATTTATAATAATTTCGAAATATTTTCGAATACTTTCCAAATATAAATATAATAATAATAATAATATACATAATAGTCGACATATTTTTTTTTTTGTTAATGAACATTTTAGAACAATTAACTACTGTTAAGCACCCAGAAATTAGTTTACTTTTTAAAATTATGATCATTAAATAATTCAATTTTAAAATAGAATAAAAATAATTAAAAATATGAAAATTAAATATAAAGCAGATTATAGGAATTTGTTTGTATCAGAAAGGTGATAAAATGGAAAAAAAAATCTAACAATTCTATATATTTTTAAGCATTTTCTGTCTAAAAAAAATATGATAATCTCATTTTAAGGCCATATTTTTGTTTTTTTAATTTATTTCTCGAGCAAAACGGACCTATTTCAAGCGATTACGACAGTGTGTGTCATCACACTTGAAGCCTCATCATATTAAAAAAAAAAAACATAATTTGAATATTAATTGTAAATAAATAAAAAAAAAATGTAATATTGGCAAATGACGCACGTTATCTGAATTTATTCACTTAAACATTCTCCATAAAATCATTGGTGCATCACACGTTTGTTCTGTTTTTTGTCGATGATAATAATTCTTTCAATACTGTATTATTGGCAAGTAATTGATTTTGGCTAAGTTTTTTATAAAATTAACCATCGATCATAATCATAATCATAAGATGTTGCAATTGGAGAAACTTCACTTCATTTACGTATTGCAGTTTGTTCAACTTGTAGTATGGTACAATCTCAGAAACTAGTCGCGGTTGAACTTGATTTCGACTTATTGCAGCGCAGTATCCAGGTTAGTGCAACTGAGGCAACGCCAGCCCTGAGATTTCGATTTCGTACACAAATATATATGAATAGTAATTCCCACACCGAAACTAAAACAAACTAGAAAGCCTCTCTATTCAATTAATTTGTTATGTGATGTCTAATGGTTATCGTGCTGACTATAATTAAATGCATTCCTTTTCCATTTCACTATTTCGCGAAAGATTGAAATCCATCCCTGGATATAGCGCCTGTCTCGACAGGAAAAGGTCAAACCTCAATACCGCAAAAATTAAAAAGAAATGATTTTTCAATTTTCTCGTCAGCTATGGTGAAATAATAAAATCAATTTTACAAAATTACAACCGCATGTAGTGTGATAATAATAAATTGGATATTAATCCATTTTTATTTTTTTAATAATATTTCTAGTTAAATTTTCTTTTTCATTTTAAAATAAATTGCTTTTTAATCATGTTTGTAAAGCCATAGTGTGGTTTTGAAAAATTTTTCAATCATTTTATCCGATAAAATTACTTATAAGCTTAGAATCCCGATAAAGCAAACTAATATAAAATAAATATTGTAATTTATTAATTCAATTAAAATTATTTATTTTAATTATATTCAATAAAATATAACATCAAATGAATGTCAAACGAATAAAATAATAATAATATAAGTGTTTAATTATGTAATTTTGTAGTTAATTCAATTTAATTATTATTTATATCGACATGGACACCGAAATACAAGCCCATGTTGACCCAATTTTGATATAAATTGGCGTTCATTTGAATCAGAGATGATAGAGTTTTCCGGAAACGCGATACATTTTCGGGACGATTCTAGATTTTCGTAAATTTTACCAGTTTTCCAAAAATGTGTGTGTTTTTTTTAGAAAAACCTATTTAAATAGACGTCTATGTGGCAATCATATGTCAGTCGTTTGTATGAGGATAGAGATGCACAAAATTTACAAAAATAAAAAAAAAATCTGTTTAATTTTACTTTTGAATCGTGGAGCCATTTTAATTTCACATCATTTCTGATTTGAATACGGCTACCAATTAAATTGCAAAGTAAAAAGTTCAAATCACAGAAAAATCAAATCCAAAGTCACAGTAAAAAAAAATGAAAATGCAGAGTTAAAATAATTGAAAATTAGTTCTATCTTTTACCAAAACTCGTACATCGAGTTATTTTTGCATAGCTCAATAGTCAATAGCAGTAAATCCATTTAACATTTTTGCTATGTGAATTAAGGAAAAGTAGGTACATTAATATAGGCAACAAAATAATTGTATATGTAAAACTTATTTTTGAATTATCCTAATGGGAGAACTATGTACGGAATAGCAATCGAGTTAGTATATGAAAATGAAATGGAGGAGATGTTAAGGACAGGTGAAGTTAATTAAAAAAAAAAGATGAATATTCGCATTTTTGTTCAGTATTCACTTCAGATTTGTTTGCATCTTGCATAAGTTTTAAACCTTATCTTATTTTTAATTTTCTATGCTAAATATTTAATATGAATTACTGCGAGTCTCATTTGCAAACGGTCACATATTTAATATTGAAACGTTACAATAAAGTTTATCGCTTTTTTGTCAGCTTATCAAAATATTTTTTTTAATTTGCTGCTTTAACTGCAATAAATAATTGAATTTAATTGATTTTAATGCAATGTACAGTAAGTATACAGCGTATCACGTAAGTATTTTATATAAATAAAAAAAAATATAAAAATTGTGTTCAATAAAAATATTATTAATTAAAATTTTCAAGTAATTTATTAACGCTTTAACAAATTTTTAAAAAACTATCTATACTCTTGAATTTTTCTAAATAGCTTATGCGTTCTCGTGTTTTTATAAAATATTGCAAATCTTTATAAATAAATGTTAAGTATCCATAGATCAAAATGGTTAATATGAGCATATATAAAAAAAAATCAAATGTAAAGCGATAGCACGTGAGGTTACATAGAGGTTACATTTAGTCGATAGACGTTCAATCATTTATTCTCATTCATATGAATTAAAATAGAATATATTTTTATATATAAGTACCTATAACATGTTTTGTTTTTTTTTTATATAATAGATTTTCCGCAGTTTGTATTTCGATCTTATATTTATATAAATTTCATATTACATTTTCTAAATTAAATACAGAAAAGGTTTTCTGGCAAGCAAAACAAATGTAAGATTAATTTTTTTATAGTTAATTTATGTAATGAAATATTACTAAAATCTAACGAAACGAAATTGAATTTTGAATATTTGACAAAATCATGTTGAAAATCTGTCAATTTGTTGATACTAAAGTTCGGTATGGCCACTTCATTATTAATGAATAAAAGCACTTCAGAATTTTTGGATTAAAAAACAAATCTTCTAGTGAAGTATTTAATGGAATTGTGTCTAAGATACGAACATATTTTAGATTAGAGGATGCGTGCGTCCATGAAGTGTCCATGCAGATCTCTAATTGATGCCTCGCTGAATTGATCTGTCATTATCATTATCATACTTTAACAACCTTTTAATGCTTATCAGCGTAAGGTTCTCTAACAATCTTCTGCACGCCTACCCGATCTGTTAATATTCCACCAGAATCACAAATTTCGTAGGGCTGACTGTTTAACTACTCACTTTCAAATGAATCTTCATGGAAACAGCCTACATCAAATACATATTCATCAAAGAATTTTAATCATTAAAAAAGTCCTTTGAAATTATCGGACCTATATCACCTAGTCATAGTTTTTATATATCTATGGTTTGTAACAGAATATTTTCTTATTACATATCATAAAATGATTTCTTTTCCAAATGGGCTTCTAATACATATTATTCCATCACAAACAGTATCAAATTCATATTTATATAAAGTGAAACACAACAATTTAAGATCATAAACATATATCTATTATTGTATATATTTGTTGTTTTTTTTTGTATGTGTATAAAACGATAACCTCTCAAAAGTGCTATATAATAAATAGTTACGAACAAATATAGTTTTTAAAATAAACATTATCGAAAATAAACTAATATTATTATTAAGAAATTAAAATGCATTTTCAATATTCAAGCATATCACACACACACCTTTCCGAATATGGCTTCTTATGTTTATATTTCATCAGGTTCAATTGTTATAAAAAAAAAAACAAAAATACACATTTGAATACAACCAGGTGAAATAAAAATAATAAACCTACGTAAATAGAAAGCGTTTAAAAAAAAAAACACCATTTCTGTTTGAAGAAAAACGTTACATATTTGGTTTCTGTTATTTTTATTAAATATCTTTTCAAAAAAGAAGAAAAAAAAAAGAAAAGAAGAAGTAAAATAGGTAACTACAATAGCCACCGAGAAAATTTAATAAATAAACAATTTCATTTTTATTTATTTATTTATTATTATTTCTTCTTTTTTTTTTTTATAAATATTTAATTGTGTTGCTTTCTGGTGTTTAATTTGAACATCAATGTTATTTATTTTTGATGGTGTCATTATTGAATCAAGTGGCTCATTGTAATTGTAATTTAATTAAAAGATTCTGGTTCTGTTCCTTGCGACCATCAACATATTTCTACGAAAACATTTTATACAAATAAAAACATATTTATGAAATTATGTAAATCCCAATTCGAATGGAAATAATAATATTTCGTTAATATTTTACTTGTACTTGTATTAACAGTAACACATTTTTAGTTTATTTTTTACATAACAATTTAAATTAGATTAAATTGTACATGGGCAAATCTGCGGGTTACTGTGAAGACATTTTTTTTTTTTTTGCTAACATAACTCCGGCTATTTACTAGCTAAAGTACAGACAGTGATGAAATGCTTTTTTTTTTGGGTTTTGATAAGCTAAAAGAATGAGGAAAGCGTGAGCACGGGTACCTCTTTTGGATTTTTGGAAACGCAATTACACTTATGATAAGACAACATTTCGGAATTAATGTTTGAGTTTTTCTATGCTCAATAATATTTCTTGTTGTCGCGACATTTGACAAATCCTATTAAATATATTATGTAATATATCATCATTATGATAAGACTACAATCCGTATAGTCTATCGATTTCTGGTTTATTGGATTTTGATAAGTTAAAACGCTTTCAAAAGGTGACCGCTACACTCAATAAATTTAAATGTATTCGTTACGGTACAAAAAATAAACCATAATAACAGGCTCTAGAGTAAAAGTAAGTGTGCCGAAATTATTTTATAAGATTATGGACTTTGTTGCGGTAGATAATTTTTTCGGTTACTATTACTATGAATACAAAAATGTATAACCAGTATTTTGAAACGAATATTTTTTTCAAACTAAACAACTATAACTACCAGTGATATTGTAAAATATCTTAATAATTCAATTTAATATTGTATCTAAGCGTTCATCGTACCAAGCAAAAATATAAGTTCGCACAGAGGACATTCATTTATTTTCTTCAATTTCCTCTTTTCTTGGATATGCCCATTTTGTGTGCGGGTGTGC
>JAABKK020003624.1:4950-46155 GCA_011634745.2 Catotricha subobsoleta
AAAACAGTAACGAAGTTAATATATTATTCAAAATCGGTTTAACAAGCTTCATATAGGTTTTGTGCCTAAGAGTAATTAATTATTCTAAAATGGTCGGTTTCATTCTGCACATTACACTATTGCGACCCCACAAATGAATGTATGTGAGCACCTTAGGATGCATTAAACGAAACTCTCTTAAATTTCTTAATATAACAATAGCAGATAACTTACTTTATATATTTGGTAGTTTAGTTCTAATTACATATTCAAAATCTTTAAAAGTTTCGTTGGAATAAGTTCAAATAATAAATAGTTCAGAAAGATACGACAAATTAAAGATATACAATACTCTATGGATTATTATATTTATTAAAATAATCCAAAGAATTTTCTTTTATTTAGCCATGAATGTACCATAACTATTCTCCTATGAATCAAAGATTTATAATAGTGCTACAGAAAGTTTTATAAATACGTTTATATATTCATCTTTCAATGGGAATTCATGTTATATTATTCTTACATATATGCAAATAGAAAATCTTTTATGTATCACGTAGGTATCTATTTGATATGGAAATGTAACATAAAATTTTCCATACCTACAATTAATATAAGTACATAAACATATTATATATGCTGTCAGATTTTAGATATAATAATTAATGAAACGAAAACTATTAACATACACACTTGTGAATTGTCCACAGGTATTATAGCTATTAGATTGTATATAGTGTATATCTAGGGTGACCATTCGTCCCGAAAAAACGGAATATGTTCCTATTTTTTAGGTCTTTGCCCCAGTGTCCCGCAAATTGAAGCATTGTGCCGACTTTTTTCAATTTTATTTTTTTTCATTTTGTTTTTTGTTTTTACTAAATTGATACATATAGCTTTTAGTTGTATAGTTTTTAGCCTCTCAATCTTTTTTTTATGATTAAAATATGTAATAAAATTTAATTGAACTTAAAAATCAGTTTTATTTATAAGATTTTATTATCTAATTTTTTTTCAGATATTTTTAAAATCTGGAAGTATGAAATTGTCCTGAATTTTACTGGGGCTTGACCCGATATAGAAAAATATTACATGGTCACCCTATGTATACCCCATATAGAAATGAATGTCTGTAATATTATTTAATCCCATTCCCAATGGTCATAACATCATAGTAAATTAGATACATATAATCTGTTAATGAACTTAGGTATAAGGGCATATGTAAAATATAATGTAATAATTATTGAAATAATTTGCCATCAATTTGGGTTTAAATATTTTCTGAAAACTGTTTTAATCGTTAGAAGGTGTTACTGGACAATATGCTAACATATTATCTGCATTTGTAATAAAAATTATATATTATTATAATAAATATAAATTAAACTAAGCTGTACAGCCACAATTGTACTTATGCGAAATATTCTGTATGAGCATGTACATTAATTACTCTAGACATTAAATTTAACCATATTATTATTATTATTATTATTATTATTATTATTATTATTATTATTATTATTATTATTATATAAATTTTGTGTTAATTTTCACTACGCAAAATCTACATTATAAATAATATGCATCGCTCATTAATTAAAACTAATGTGTACCAGTTTATCTACTCATCTGCTCTGCCGGCCATATATTATTTATTATTGAGAATTTTGATAAGCTGCACTTTAGCTGGACTAAATGCGTATTTATAAATATAAATCATTTATACATGAATAAGTAATAATAAGTAATTTATGTTTCATTAAAAAAAAAAAAACAATAAAAGTTTCCCAAAATGCAGGAAAAAGCAATTTTAGATTTAGCGCGTTCTGTATTCTAAATTTCAAACTATTCAGAAAATTTAGATGTTTCTTTTCTAATACGCACAAATATTCAGAAATATACAGAATCAATTTGGTTTCGAGTAATCTTGAATTCGCTTCGAATGTTAATTGTTTTCAGTGTAGTGTGTATATGAGAAGAATTCATTTGTCAACCAATTGTATGCCATACTATTTGTTTATAGACTATCACAAATTCTTGCAAAGTCGACTCCACAATATTTAAGATATTTGAATATTATTCACATTGCCTTCTGTTTTCCAGGACCTGGGTAATTGGTTATGATGAAATCATTTATTTATGTTCTATTTAAATTGAAAAAAAAAAATGCGATTTTTGTATTTTGTGTATCACAGTTATGAAAATTCTCTAAATTTGCTGAATACTTAGCATTTAAATATCTGAAAATAAAAAAAGGTATCACAATTTCAAAATATGATTGAATAAAGAACATTTATGTTATTTTACATTTTAATGAAAATTCATAAAAAAAATTTACATGAGATTAGATAATTTAAATTCGATTTACTTTTTCCATTTACAATTGACATTATGTCTATCATTATTCTAATATAAATGGTTTGGTGCGTGCGTCTTAATTTATAAGAAAATAAAAATAATAATGTTAGACTAATGGCGACCGGAAAATTCGAGTCAAAAAAAAAAAAAAAACTTTAGGTAGGTTTTGTGAAATGTATAATTATTTGATGTTCAACAAACATCATGTGGTTATTAATAGTTTATTCAATTTAGATATTGTGAGCGAATTCAAAAATAAAAAATTCAATTAAAAAATTGTTTATATCGCAAAATAATAAATCCGTTTTATTATGCATTATACACATTAAAAGAAAAAAATAATAATAATAATAATAATAATAATAATAAATTTATAAAGTCACGTTTATATGCGCAGGTACAACATTAAATTATGTGGACTGATTGGTGTGGTGTACTTGTATCGTATCTTTTTCTATGTAGAAATTTAAATTAGGTTACTAACGTTCTATTATTAAATATATCAGGTAAGCACAACAGAAAATATGGCCCTTACAGTAGGTGAATTTGCTAATGTAAATTCATGTTAATGTAGAAAGCATAAATGGTAGACGGACTACCTAGATTTACCGAATTCAAATATTAATTTGAATATAATATAAACCGTACATCAAACCAAACATTTTCTTTCACCGACCTACATTTAACATAAAATATTCAAATCATGGAAAATGTACATTGCATGTACTGAAAATATGTTGAATATACTATTCGTTATTTCCATTATTTATCATATATATATAATCTGTCGTCGTTAGCAGTTTGCAATTATTTTTGTTTATTTTTCTCTTCTTTTTCTGGTTTATTCACAGAAAATTTGATTAATTATGATAAAAAGGCAAATAAAAAAAAAAACTAATAATTATATTACTCTCAAAACCGTCTTATTATAGAAAACATTTCAAATTATTTTCTATCTATCTACTGCCCTAAAATTGTACATAATTCGATACAATCGATTTATTTTTATTGTGTACATTTTTCAATTCTATTGATATTTCAACATAAACTTATTTGCTTCATACGATCATAAAAACGAACTAATTAATATTTGAACTAAAAGATGTAAACTCTAAATATAATGTATGGGTCACTAATGTTGATATATATCTTTGTAACAGGTCAGGCATTATTGTGGGTGGCATTTCATACTTCTGTCTATGGATTTGTGTTTATTCGGAAATTAAGAAATAGTATATGGCAGATCTGATAAATAAAACAATAAATTTAATAGCCAATGATTATAGTTGTAATATTACGAGCATACCAATTTATATATAATACTTATATATTATGTATAAGTATATGGAAATACAACAGGTAACGAACAACAAGTATTTTCAGTATACCATTTTCCAAAGTATTTACAAACGATTAGCTATAAGCCGATATGCTGACTACATGTTGACTATATTTTAATACGTATGTGTAATGTGTATGTTTAGATTGCAGAGAAATATAAAGTAAAAAAAAAAAAGTTTGAGATATTTTTTTTTGCTGTTTTCCGCCTAAATAAAATGAATTACATTAATGATCTAGTTTGAACATGTAAATGTTGTAATGCTGTTGTTCTTCTATTTATTTATGACCATTTTCCATGTGCTGGCAATTTAGTTTTTCATTCGACATGGGACGTATTCATAAATAATAAATCTGTAATTATTATTACAGCTCTTATTTCCTAGATTATACAAACAGCCTCTATTAGAAAATATCGTGCACATTAATGCCACCAAAATAAACAATCCTATAAATTCAATTCAATTGAATTAAGAATATTTTAAACTTTCTTTTTCCTTTACTAGCTACCGGTCTGTTTATTTGACGATGTTAGTCCACTTAGAAGCGGTTTTACTGTATTGTAAATATTGAATTGAATATAAAATTACTCACAATAACAAATGATTGGTGTATTGAAAATAAATTTCTGATGCTAAAAATATTTATAGAATAATAAAGAAATTTTGTATGAGTTCGGCCCATACAATAATAAACGGAACATATGCAACAGTTTGTATATTACTCATACCCATCTGAGTTTTTATGGTTTGATAATATGCCCTGGGTATAATAATAGCACATCCGCAAAACAAAAAGAATAAAACAAAATACAAAAAAAAAAAAAAAACTAAAACTAACACAAAAAGTCTGAAAACAAAATGTTTTTAAATTAAAATAATATTTGTTGGGCGATAATTGCTGATTTGTTGTCCATTTGGATTATTTTGCTCCCTAAATATATTTTAATGGTGCTTGAATAAATACTTAATTATTTAAACTTTAGAGATTTAATCCGATACATATTCAGTGGTTAATAGGTACGCGGATCATTTTTTTTCTGAAAGGTTGTTGAATTGTTGATACACAACACTAAATACCCTCTTTTTTTTAAAGTCAGACTTCAAAATCCCAAATAAATGCATTTCCGCTAAATTGTTTTTTTTTTTTTTAAATAGCGCTTTTATTTTTAGTCCATTTATTTCATGCACTTCGGTAAATTATTTATCAGAGAAAATTATAAAAATCCACTTTTTTTTCTCTCGGCATATCTTATTGCTTTATATATTCGCAAAAAAAAAATATAATTAAAATTTAACAAAAACAAAAACAAAATACAGAAGAATATACTATTTAATTTTCACAACTTAACGCAACTGTGATCGCTAGAAAATTTCCATTTTATTTTCTTTTTAAAATATTATTGTTAATTTTTTTTTTCTTTCTTGTTTACCCGACCGTCACAATTTAATTTAAATAAAAATGTCAAACCACAAACTATGTGGTTCCTTGCGGTATAAAATCTACATCACTCAAATAAGCACATAAACAAATATTTGTTTAATTTTTAATTATTATTATTTTTATCATACGTCCCGCAATTTTCTGATTATAATTTTTATTTTTATTATGTTTACTCATGTTCGAGCTACCTATATCTCATGGGCCCATTAATAAATTATTATTGTGTGTATTAATTGAGCTCATATAATATATAATGTTATGGTAAATGAAGTAGTAAATTTCTATAAAAATAAACATAATTTTGCTTTAATGTTTTATTCATATATAGATTTTTAATAGGCTTTATAGATACTTTACTGTAGCATATTAATGCTTTTTAATTAAAATAAAATTGTTATATAAATAAAAATGGTGCATCAATATTGAAAACCGATTCTGTTGACCATGACCAGTAAACGTAGGCGGTTATACAAATAAATGCATTGTTATAATTATATTTGATTAACCTCATCGCATATATTTTGTAGAGAAACCTAAGCTCATACAATAAATTATATTTGGGTATGAGGGTATAATTAAATCAAAAGTCCACAAAAAATCAATTAGCTAATTATATTTATTGAATTACTTTGGTTGCACTTTACATCAAATTCGAATAGATAAATAATTGAGTACAAGAACTTTTGAAGAGTATACAAATATTTTCAAAGTATTTTACGTAATTACAATGGAGGCAGTCATTTATGAAAAAAAAGATCATAAAAACAAAATCAAGACTAAAACTTTGAAACTCTAAAAATATTATGACAAATTTTGAAGCGACAGAGTTTTTATTGTTTCTTATAATAATGCAGCTTTTTATGTTTGTAAATATTGCAAGTTTGCGGTTATATTAATTTCAGTTATATACGAGTATATACCTAGCTAATAATTAATATGAACTTATGATGGAATTTAAAGAGTACTTAAGATAATAATGATTGATTATGTTGTTGGCTGATGATTGATTATGATGAACGATAATGATTAAAATATTTACGCTTTGTTTCATTCAATCGGTCCATTAGCGTCATTCAAGAATACTTTTAAGTAAGAAATTAGCGAAACGGTTTAATCTTTTAAAACGTGAATCATTCTTCCGTGAGAAACTGTAAATGTTTCCGGTTTCGCTAAATTTCTCTGTAAAGTCAAGCTGTGAATAAAACGAAATGATTCATGTATGAAAATTCGTTTTTTTTTTCCTGGTATTTCATTAAATATTCTGAATATCAATTATATTATGAGTGAAACTTATACCTCAGTCTAAAACATAATTAATTTTCGCTCATACAGTTATCTCACATTGTACAGCAATATCCCAGAGCGTTGACTAAAATCCAAAAACTAAATTTTCATGAATAAGCTCTTTTGGCTTTGCAAGGTAAATTTTTCGCGATATGATTTATTATTATTATGTTCATCATATTGCAAACAAACAGAAATTGCGCTTTCAATATAATTTTCCACGTTTATAAAAGCTTAGGTTGACAGTTCGATGCATCCGCATTGTACCACAATTGCCTCTGATAATAGAAAAGTGAAACCACCGAAATCTCTATAAATTCTATTTTTATCTGTATGTAGATTTTCGTAATACCCAAATTCTAAATAATTTTAATTCTAAATAAGAATCAATAATTTTTTGGTTCAGAAAATCTGTCATAACCAGGCTCACCCAATATCTGCTTCTTTTCATTTCATACCATAATATACTATAACTATAGTTATATTGAGTTTAGCGTGGAAAATACTCCAAATAATCATATTGAATTGTATTTTGTATGTTAGGCTGTATTAAATAATATACATTATATGACCTGTAACTACAATGCCTCTTGTATATACTGTAAATACATCTATATTCTTAATCTAATAAATAATAAATTGACATTTTACTATTCTATGGAAACCATAACCATTCTCCTATATTCTTTACGGTATATATATATATATATATATAGTAAGTATACATACCATTATTATCGATTCGATAAGTTTAAAGCTTTTCTGAGGGTTATATATAAAGAAGGTTTAGTTTTCTGTGTATTTATTGTGTGGTATTTCATAAAAATATTTTTTTTTTTGTACATGAAAGAGCACAGCATTTGATATAAATTAAATAATGAATATTATATATTTTTCTTTCATTTCGGTGTAAGTAGTTACGTTAATTTATAATAAGTAAAAATTCTCAAGTGAAATTAGAAATGCTAAAGCGCTTTTATTATTGCAAGAGTCAAAATTATATAAAATCCTCTTTCAAAAGATCGAGAACGTAATAACCTTTTGTTATTGTATTACATATTTTCGTCCTTCCAAATTCTAAAATTCTTTACCATTTGGGTAAATGCTATACTTATTTAATATTTCAGTTTGTACATTGAAAATATTATTTTATGTACCTATTTATATAAATTCAGTTAGAATACAAATAATATAGAAAATATGAATGTTTGCGTTTACATAGTCAGGCATCAAATTGAAGAGAAAATAAGATACGTTTTTTTTTCTTTTCATATCTTTTTTTTTCTGTGAATTTATATGAGATTACATTTTTTCTTGCAAATTGAAATATTTGTAGATGAAGTAAAAAAAAAGTATATTTTTTATATTGAAAAATCTATTCAAATAAATACTAAACCAATAATTTTATATTTATTTTTAAATATTTTGGAAAATATAGATTTTTTTGTTTTTTTTTTTTAATTGAATTATTCAAAAACATTGCGAACAGGAATCATGATAAATAATTTTAACAAATAATATATTTGATACAGTACGCGGTTTTAATTTTATAAATTTGTTTTTGGCATCATTGAAATAAAGGTTTATACCCAATTCTTCATCTAAATCATTTGAAAAGCTATTAATAAAATGAAAATCAACTATTTCTGTATTGGCAATTATAGCAAATACACTACTTTAATCTAATAGATGCTGCCTTTTTTTTTCAAAACTCTCATCCGATTATGTAATTGAAAAAAGAAAAAAAAATGTATATATTAGCCTTTTAAATGTAGAAAATTCAAATCCATTTAAATACAAATTTTCAATATTTAAAAGCAAAAGTATATCTCTATTCCCATGCGTGTGTACACATCTATGTCTCTAAATATAGATTTGGCAAAAAAAAGAAGAAAAAACGGGTGCTTGTTTTTCCCATTTTCCTTTTTCTATTGATTTTTCCCACCAGAGCATTCAGCAAGCTCTCTTATACCGGAATTACAAATTTAGACGCCTCTCAATATTGCATAACACAAGGTATGTTTTTATTTAATTTTATTTTGCAGATATGCTGGTTGAGGCACATTTTAACTGTAATATGAATTTAAGAATATTTTGGTGTGTACACGCATTATACCGATGTTATATCAACAATATAAATATTTAAAAATGCTTTTGTAACCAAAAAAAATTAGGTGAAAGCCAGTTAAATAATGTAGCTGTGTAATGAATTATGCTCTGCAAATAGATGACAATAAAATAATATAGATGGTAATAATACTTTATATTAATGAAGATAAAATATTTTCAGTTGTTGCAAACGTGCAAATTTTTCATTGAAAACATATAAAAATTTATAAGGTAAAAAAATTATCCATTTAATTTTTAATTTCTTCCCACTTTGACTTGGACGTTAGTCGTTTAATTTAAAAAAATAAAAATAAAAATAAAAATATTTTTCAAATGATGGAATACTAATAGTTAGATAATAATATATACGAATGCTGCAATAATGCTAGAACTAAATTATTCGTGGTTATTTTTCTATATAAATATTAAATTAAAATCAATCACCATCAGGAAAACCGACGTTTATATAATAATCATTCAAACAGAGAATACTTAACTTCATTATACAATAAGTAATAATAACATAATATTCATTTTCCTCAGACCACAATAAAATATAACAAAACATATTGCAATAATAAAGGAATGGCTCGACTGACATATGCCGAAAGTATATGTGGGTTACTATTTATAACTAAACCATTACCATAAGTGTGTGTGTATATGAAATACCATAATATAGATAGAAAACCTTATATCGCAGTGTTTTATTTATAGCTAAAAAGAAAATAAAAAAAATTCCGAGTTATATTAAACAATAATAATCAATTTGATTGAAAATGATTATATTATTACTCCATTACGTTTTTAGGTTCATTTTTGCCGAATATACATTATATTACGACGTCTACGTGTCGGATATTCTAAAGATGATAAATTTATCATAAAATAGGCTCTATTATAAAAACCCTTTTTCGAAACAATATTAGAACATTGACTTTCTTATAATACATTTTCTATACCTACTATTATATTTGTAAATATTCAAGTAAGTAGGCATTTTGTTTTGTTTTTGTTTGTTTGTTGTATGGTGTAGTGGTGTATGTAATGTATCGATCGTTTCAAATAACTTTAATATATCTAAAGGTATATTTAAGGTATTTAATTTATGATGATGTGAATAGTACTTTTATCTCCGTACGTATTACTGCTGATTTGATTTTTTTTTTCGTTTTGAAGAAAAAAAAGAAGGAAATAAAGAAGATTTTTTTTTTTGAATGTTATTTAATGGAATGGTTATGGTCTAGAATATAAACGAAAGGATAGAAAAAGCTTTTTATCAAACCATTAAGTTAGAGTGCTAATAAAGTGCTTTAGCTTAACTTAACTTACACATATTTGGCAAATAGATAAAGCGAAATATCACAAAAAAAAAAATGTTTCGAAAGCATGTCAAAGCATGATAGAGAGAGATTGTTTTTGAGATATATCTTATTTCTAATAATATTTCGATTATACAATCAAATGAGCTATTGTATATATAGAAAATAAAATATGAATGTCCAAATAACTGTTAAATGTAACAAGGAATCAAAATCTATCTTTTCTCTTATAATGGCCAGCAGATCTACATGAATATATAATGTTAAAGTCAATACAAGTTCAATTTTATCTAAATTAACGTTTCACCTTTAACACCCTCTACAATAAACACCAAAATTCATTACAACACAACCGATGTTAATTCAAATTTAACACCCATCGAACTAATTACATTATTGCCAAGTCAATGAAGTCCGCAACCTTTTTCCTAATATTCTACTTGATTGAATATAATGGTTATTCTCATCTTCAACTTCAGCAAAAAAAAAAAAAATCGGTGGGTTTGGTTCGACTTAGAAAAAAAATAATATTGGATCGATACTGAATGGAAGCTGAATTAGTATGCTGTGGAGTGTATTATGACTGAGGTGTATTTTGCAAAATGTAGACGTATATATTTATAATAAGTACTCCGGCAATAATTAGTTAAGAATGGGTTTAGCTCAAAAAAATATATATATATTAATTAAGAGAGTCATCTAATGAAAATTTGGTGTATTAAGTTATTAATTAAAATGCCGCATTATAAAAATGCTGATTAATTTAGAAGTTTTTATTCTATTTTTTTTTCTTTTTTTATTTGATACAAACACTGAATTGTGATTTTCTGTTATTAATTACATAGCATGATGATAAATATTTATTGTGAAAATAATAAGAATTTGCTACAAATATCCTTATTAACACAGCGTAAAAACCAGAAATCAGAATTTCCGGATGTGAATATCTAACATAACAATAATATCGAGTTTTAAAGAAAATGAAATGAAACAAACCTCTGGTATACTTATCGATGAAAATAGAATGATTAAGGTTGCAGTTAATATGTTATATTTAGAATTATATGTCAGATATTCATTCTGTATTGCGTATTTAAATTATATTATTTACTACTCGATTAGTTTTATTTATCTACTGAATGTATTTAATAATATTTTCCAATTTAAGCAGATTATGAACTCAACGAATAATAATTATCTTTAAATTGTTCAAATATATATTAAGTCTATAAATTGAGAGGGTAAACGTTATTAAAACTATTGACATTTTTTCTCAAATTTCTAGCGCTAGTTTTTGCTTTTAGTTTTTAAAGTTTATAAATATTATAGCATATAGGGCCATTCCACGTTAAAAGTGACCTTTCTGTAACATAAGTTACGATCTTTTTTAAACCTCTCATCCAAAATACATTTTGAATTGAGAATTGATGTATAGCAAAGTTGTTTATTTTAATAATATGAATAACTTTGTATTACATCACTTTCCAAATAAAAATATATTCTAGATATGTGATTTAAAGAGCATAGTAACTTACGATACTGTTTAGTATGGAATACTTAATTTTCATTAAATAATCACCTAATCTAATAATTCAAATAAAAACTATCAGCTGTTCAAATATTACAATGTATAAATCTTACAGAGAATTTCTTGCTATAAAAATATGTGACAAATACATTTTTATTGAATTAAATATTTAACATTCTACCTAAAAACTGATATAATCAAGATCATGATCAACAATGGCAACTTACGTCTTAAATTATATGAACTTTCTCTTTTGAAACATTGATATTTATACATTAAAATAAAATTGTTAAGAAAATTCTGTTATTTTTAATGTTTTTAAAAATGTTGCACTTTTAATTATTTTTTTTGAAAACATCATCTATAATGACAGTAGATGATAAATTTAAATTAATTGATTAGTATGCTTTAGTATAGAAGATATAAGTACAATATTTTAAAGTACAAACACAGAATTTATATATTCTAAAATAATAAAACTAAAGTAAATATCAGTGTTGAACGGTCCACATCAATCAAAATCAATGCACGTTGACATTCATAAATTTCTTAATTGAAAATATTATATAAAAATATCCTTTCTAACTTGACAAATTAATACACAAAATACGCTCTTTAGCTTTATGAATAGATATTATTAGAACATGATACCAAATTCTACCCACTTATTTTTATTTCCGATAATGTTTGAGAACTTTTTCTCTACTATTTAATTGAATTCAATAGAGACTTAATAAGCTACCTTTCATTTCCATTGGTATTAACTTGTTTCATATTTATATAAATTTCATGACACATTTCCATTATATAAATATAATAAAAACCTTCATATATATTTTCGAGCATACGCAATTAAATGATACATAGAGCTTAAGACATTGCAAGAATGATGTAATTTATGCATATTATGTTGGCTCTTGTGACGTTAAAATTCTTGAAAATTTAAATATGAATGCCATAAATTTTGTATTGTATATTAACAAATATTGAATTAGATATCAAGTGCAATTGCATGCATTTTAAGTTTTAAATTGAAATATTGTAAGTTTTAATCTAACATATATAGAGTTTTATCCCTGGGAAAATTTTACATGATACGAAAACAATGAAATAAATTAAGCTTTTGCTTGACAGAAACTTTGCAGAGGGAAAATTTAATCTTCATACTTATATCATATCAGAAATATATACAATATATGTTATTACATTTATGAATATTATATGAATGGCGAAATGTTGAAATATGTAAATGTAATCCAAATATCATTGTTTGATGCATTTTTGATATGCCCGCTTTTATGAGAGAATTATCAATTAAATCAATATTTCGTCGATTTCCTTGTTCAAACGTTCAATAATAATAATAATATAATAATATTTTTGCAAAAAAATAAATAAATAAATAAAGTATTTATCCAATATTACTTTATCTTAATATTATAATCCTATTTCCTTCAAAAAAGCTAATATGTATTGATGTTTGATATAAATTCGCTTTGCCACTAGATTTTCCATTAAGTTTCTATAATATTCATTTATATATCTAAAAATAAAGCATATAATAATATATTGTATATTTATTATACATAACTATTACATGATCATCGAATCGAATAATAGAAATAAATTATTTTGTTGTCATTTACACTATGCGAATAGAAAAGAAGAAAAAAAAATAAATAGTGACAATGGCTTTAGGCAGTAAAATGATGTTACACAAAAAGATCCAAGCTTCATCAAATACATTATTGTAATATTTGTGTATGTGTGTGTGTGTGTGTATTTGTGAACAATAAACAGAAAAGAGTGTCAGAGAATGTTTGATATAGAAATTGTTATGTTATGTTGTTAGTGAATATAATAAAAGTGGCAAATGGAAAATTATTCGGTATATGATGTTGAAGTGAAAAAGAAATGGAAAAAGTTGTGTCCAAGTTTCAGTATGGGTATAAAAAACCATTTACAGCATATCTAACTCATAAAATTATTATTCCAAACGCATATCACATAAGTATATAATCAACCGTAAAATTTTCTAGATTTGAAGAAAAGTGTTTTATGATTCTACTTATGCTTTTTTTTTTTCTTTTATATTTTGTACACGAATAGCAAAAAAGTAAGAGCATAAGATTCAAGAATAATCACAAGAGAATATAATAGAAAATAAGATTGAAGAAGATTGTTATTTTGATGCGGCGTCTGCAGAGGAGAATTAGGTATACAATGAGAAAGAAAAAAAGGTTAAATATTAAACGATAAGCTTAATTTTACATTATAGTTATAGTTATACTTATATTTGAAGTGTTTATAACATAAGTCTCTTAAAGTAATTTTCAAATACGGATTATCTAGTGGTCTTTTCATTATTACCAGTCCGTACCTGAATGTCTGCAAGAAGAAAAGTTATTTTAATTAAATAAGAAAAAACTTTTTCATCCAATATACGTTTATAAGTTGGTTATATAGATTTTTCTTAGGTAATTTATTTTTGCTCTATATTTCTAAAACGTTTATGGCGTTTATCAATGTAAATATAAATAGAAGCATATATCTTCAAAATAAATAATCCATTTTACGAAGTTATAAGAATTCTGTAAAGGTAACAGAAAAGAAATATTGCTTATTTAAAAGTTAAATTTTCCAAATCAGTCGTCTCTCGAGCATAATTTATTTATTTATTTGCCAGTATTAGTTTTAATGTGCTGATATTAAGAATGTCGATATACTTGTATGTAACGAATAGCTTAGTAGTTGTGTTAATATTTAAAAAAAAAAGAAAGAATGTCAGTGTTAGATTTTCTAAATAAAAAAAAATCTTTCTACTGTTTTTACTTAATTTTTTAAAAAATTGTCCAAATTTCGAAAAAAATCAAGTATTGATTTGGAAATATTTTTTTTTTTCTGTTTGTCCACTTTTTGTCAATAAAAATATAAATCCGTACTGATTTAAATTGAAAATAATTATCATTGTTGCGACCAAACATCAAGAATGAATTAATATTTCAACATTTTTTAATTGCCATTAACTTTTGAATTTATAATTCGTACCAGCTTATATCTGTTCCATATGTATGAAATGGGCTGATAAAATCATTATCATGTCTTTTTAGCTTTTCAGCCAGTTCTTTATAAACTTTTTATTATTTTTTCCATACAAAATTAATCATTATATCTATAAATTTTCACATAAATATGTTTTATTACTTTAGGTGCTTTGTGAAGTTTATATAAGTTGTTGTTTTTTTTTTTTTTTAATTATTTACAATTCTCATTATGATTGAACTACTTATAAAATATTTTCCATGCAAGATTTACCTTGTTATTTA
The DNA here is from genome assembly GCA_011634745.2 of Catotricha subobsoleta. Classification (NCBI taxonomy): domain Eukaryota; kingdom Metazoa; phylum Arthropoda; class Insecta; order Diptera; family Cecidomyiidae; genus Catotricha; species Catotricha subobsoleta. The sequence continues at coordinate 19,644 of JAABKK020003624.1, forward strand.
TTTATTAAATAATACATCGAAATATATTTTCATTATGGTTAATTAACTCGCTGTAATTTGGAATCAAAGAGATGAAATTATTAAATATTTTATTTGAATTTTGTTTTAAAATCAGTTTTAAATACATATAATTTATTACTTGTATAAATGCTTATTAGAGTGGATCGATTTTTTTTTCATATCTACTACCATTGTTTTCTGATTTGTATTTTGTCTTCTGAATAACGTGCTAAAAGTATTTTGAAAATAAATGCGATTTTCGATGTTCTTTTTTTAACCTCGATGTTTTTTTACATTGAAAATTGCCACGAAGTTCTACTTTGTGGATCGGTACAGCATATCGAAGATTTGCATTCATTTTCAAAATCGTTTTAGCACATTAATCAGAAGACAAAATGCAACTCAGAAAACAATGGTAGAAAGTATTTTCAAAAAAAAAAAAATTAATCCACCCTACTGTTTATTAGTAAATGATGCAAACTATATTACATAAATTTCTTTATGAAAATTTATAGAACATACGCATTACTTTCTAAAAAAAAAAACTAAATCACATATGGCAAATATCCAAAAAATTCAAGCGCCATTAAATTTAAAATACTCCATAAGAAATTTTCTTAGTTTGTTGTTATTTTAGAAACTGCATAACATTTTAGTATATATGTATAAATGTATAATATACTAATTAGCTAGTTAGCTAAATTAATAGATTCTATTGAAATTATATGGATTTTTTGATTTGATGGTATTATTAGTATTCGTATTACTCATACAACCCATTCACTATGACCGTTTGAATCAACAGTACTAACATTCTGTTTACTTTATGCATACTTTTTCCCTCTAATAATCAAACATTTTCATTATAATTTTCATGTTTTAGATGCACAGGATACAGAAATCAATTTAATTATCCTCTTAAAATAATCACTTTACTGTTCTATTAATGAAGTACTTTTTGTTCTTCCTGTCATCAACTGTTTATATTGGAAGAGTTATCTTTATGGAAGTTCATTACTTCTGATAATCGTCGCATTTGATACAAAAGTAGCTGGCGATGGCGTCTCGTGGGACATTTTTAAATTACATATTCTCTCGTTTAGCGCTAATCTAGATTTTTTTTAAAATGTAAATTTAGCTAATTTGAGTAAATTTAGCTACATAGAAAGTGATGCCATCTATAGTTGTTGTCCAGCTCGATTTTATGAGTAAAAGAAGAATTTAAAAAACTATATTTCAATCGTTAGTTTTTATTTACATTTTCTTTTATATACAAAACCAACAATTTAGTTTCTATAATAGATCAATTAAAAATACTTTCATACGAAAGTAATAACAAAAATTAATGTAATAAAATTACTCTATACTTATTCGTGTTGAAATATATAATTCCATTTTAAATAATAAATTACATAAATACAATTTTAATATCTTAATTATTCATGCATGTTTTTTATCAATTTAAAAACTTGATTGTTAGTGTCAATATAATAACTACTTATAAATATGAATTAAATTTCATTATTTTTTTTTTTATTTTGTAGAGAATGTCTCCATAGCAATGGCCAAAACCGCGCGACGGTCAGTTGCGTCAGATCCATCGTCGCCGACATCATTTATTGAGTACCGTCAGCATAGATCAACTGCACGAGAACCAACAACTGCATCCACACACATCGATTCGTCAAGATCACAAGAAACATTAAATATCAATACGATACAACGTATTTCACGAAAGTCAAATAAAACAAGGTAGGAAAACAAAACGTAATTATTTATTTTTACTCATTTCATTAGATGATATAACAATAATATTTTTCTTTAGTAATTTAAAAAATGTTGGTCATACCAACAAAAGTCAAACACAGCGTCATCATTCGCCAACACCATACAGTCCTCCACATCATCATTACATTATTAATGCAACATCACCACCATCACTGGAAAAGATTGCTGCTGATCGGGAAAAAGTTAGAATGGAGTTTTTTGCAACTTATGACGTCATGACAGGCGTAAGAATTGCTGCAACACTTGGCGGTTTCTTTGGTTTAATGGTGTTTTTAGTTATTTATAAGAGTCGAGGTGAATCACAAGAAACAATGAAAGCATTAAAGGTATGTGCTATAATTTTATGTTATAAAATCAACGCATAAATAAATAAATATAAGAATAAAATATAAAGGTCCAATGATAGAGCAATAAAATATATAATGGATAATCATGACTATTATGTATAGGATCCAAAAATAGCAGCTGTTGCAGCTGCTGTTATGCAAGAAGAAGAAGACCGTGAGCTGCAAGAAGCTATGGAAGCAACTGGTATGTCAATTTATCCTGATGAGTATGATCATATTGGTTACCGACGACGACGCATGATGTCTATTGGAAATGTTAGTGCACCGCCTATGTTAAATCGTGGCTATCGGTTTGCATCAATAGGTAATATATTTTTTAAAAAATAATTTATTCAATTGAAAAACAAAATTTAATTTATTTTAAATAATTCAGGCGGATACAATAGTCTACTATCAGCACCACATAGAAGATTTTCGTATAGCGGAGGACGTCGAAAAAGTAATTCGGTGGAATCATCTAGAATATTTAGTGCCTATCCCATGGGCGGGAGTTTTGGAATTGATGATTATTTCATTGAAAGTGATGGCGATGAAGCAGACGATGAATTTGATCAAATTACAAACAGTGTTGATGTAGAAAAAATTAACCAATATCAATTATCCGTTCCACCCAAAGTAAATACCACAGTTTAATTAAAACACGAATTTTTTAAGAATAGATAATCTTTAATGATTTTTTTATTTTTTTTTTTTATTTAAGGGACAAGAATCTCGACGCAGTAGTAATATAACATGTTGCAGTACCGAAAGTTCATATCTCGAACGACGTTGCTCTGCAATCACATTAGGTTTAACTCCATTGCCACCAATATCTTCAAGAAATCCGTCACGCTGTCCAAGCGCAACTGACATGTGGGACTATTATTATCCACCACCTGATATACAAGTAATTCAACCTACACCAAAAACATCACCTTGTCCTAGTGAAAAAAATGGCATACGTGATGAATATTTATCGAAACGAGGAATTAATAATTACGGTAATGGTGGAAGTCGAAAACGTAAGAAGCCACAAAAAAGCCTTAGCGAACAAGAGTCATTTGATTATATTGCTGTTTATCCAGATAGTAATCAATACAATGAAATTGATGAAGACGAAGCAGAAGAAGCAGCATTAGCACAACAAATTAATAAAATTAATCGAAATAATAGAATAACAGATGCCAGCATAGATACATATAATAATAGTTCGCTTATAACTCGCCGAGCGCCTTTAGCATCACTTAGTTCCTTTAAAATATCTTCAATTGATTATCAGGATTCCGATCTTAGAAGTTTGGGATCAGATTCTGTATTTGTGGAAAGTTATGCGGACACCGATGATGATATGGAACAATTTAGTACTGATAGTGATGAAGTTAGTGATGCACAAAGTCCACCAAATACTCGGACAATACGAACAATATCTAGCAAAACATCTTCAAATTACCGTTCAACAGTATGCGCTGATATTGAACTTAAACCTAGAGATTATATAGATATTGTAATTGAATCTGACGATTTAACTACTGTTACTGGCACTAAGAAACGAAAAAATGAAAAAAAATCGCTTCCAGCTAATACAATTCAAACTAAAGCTATCATTGAAAGACATCCATCTAAGAAAAAATCGAAAAAAACCGTTACATGTAAAGATGATACAAATTTAAAACAAACAAAACGACCAGCAAGTTATTCTGGATCCACAACAAATAGTATAAGCTTATATCAAAGTAGTGGAAATAATAATAATAATAATAATAATAAATTAAATTTAAGTAATAATAATAGAAATAGTAAATCGACTAGTAATATGATTGATGAATTGATGTTCCATCAAATATCTTCCTCTTCTCATCATTATAATCATGATAATCGACATAAGTCGAATAGTACTAGCAATAGTAATAGCAAATGCGTTGATAATATAAATGTTGTTACATCAGTTATAGACAATAGACAAAGACAATCTATCGTTAGCCCTTCTGTGATTCTAGAATTACCTGTGATAATGTCAACACAGGAAGAAATTTTAATTGATAAAGATCCGCCAATTGATCCCAGTTTACCGGGACCATCTAGGAAATGGTCGAAAGAAACTTTATTTTAGCTTGATCAATCCGTTCAATAAATAAGTACTAAAGTGTTTTTATTTTAAGTACACTTTACTATTTATATGTTTTCTAAAATGCAATTACTAATTACCTAAATGTAATGTACCTAAAACTAGTGTAATAAAAGTTGAATTTATAAAATTAGATTATTGCATAGATAAATATCATAATCGTACTAATTGAACTATTTTGAGCTATTTTAATAAATTTTTCTATCGTAAATAGAGTGTCTTTAAACAATGAAATATTTAGCAGTATGACAGAAAAGAAAAAATGCTGCATCATAAGAAACATATTGAATTTGTGCTAGTTTTTATTTTTTTTTTTTCTGATTTTTATTTTCTTATACTTAGTGAAAATGCATAAAAAGTAAAAAACAAAAACAAAATGAATATTACATTATAATCAAACGGAAAATAGTTTAGCAATTGTACTTTAATAATTAGGCAAAATTTTCGGCTTAAGGCATTGTTTTTCAATTATTATTATTATTATTATTATTATTTTGATTTTGGTTTTGTCGATTTTTTGTGTAATTTTCGAGTAAAAAAATATCGCTGCCGAACAAAATAAAAACATTCGTATAAAAATTATTAATATTATTAACGTATAGTAATTATTAAATAATAATATAGTAAATAATTAAAAATATTACTCAAGTGTTATAGAGCAATTTATGTAAGTAAATTTAATTAAGTAGTGTGAAACAAATTAAATACTTTATGTGCGAATAACTTGCTAAAATTCAGGAAGGCATTATATAGATTCTAAATATGAATATTTTTGAAATAATCAATGGATTCTTAAGCAGAATTATTAACAAGCAAAAAAATATTGAGAGAGTGAGCTGCGTCGAGCTTTACTTTTATGGAAAAATAAATTAATCTTCAAAAATATCTTAGAATGAGTTCTTTTCATTTAACGCATCTGCTTATTACATAGTAAAATTATTTAACATAAAAATAATTGAAAAATTATAATTATATTTATTTATAAATGCTTATTATTAAAAAAAATAAAATAAAAAACATTAAGACATTGAACGAAAAATTAAAAACCAGAAGAAAAAAAAAACCAAAAAAACAGCAAATATTTTTAAGAATATAGTTATGAATGTATGTAAATTGTGACGTTTAATATAAAATATATCTATTAATTAATATTCAAAAAAAAAAATAAAAAATTGTTAGCGATTTGAGATTTTTCGTTTTTATTGAAATAATGAAAAAAAAAAACAAACAAACTATGTTAGATTGATCAAAATTGCTTTCATTTTTATTTATTATTTTTTTCAAACAATCGAAATATATGCGAAAAGTTCTTTTTATAGTTTAAAATAAAATTCCGATTACAATTATATATTATGATGATAACGGTGAGAATTTATTATATTTATTGTTATTATAATTAGTCACTGAAATTATATTTAATTAATAAACTAAATTAAATTTGAGAAAATATTCAAATTTACCAAAAAAAATTATTATTAAAATTATTAAAATAATTATTAGCGTGAATCGATTTTTTTGTTTCATTTCTTCTACTATTGTTTTTTGAGGTGAACTTGGTTTTCTGATCGATGTCTATAAAAGTTTTTAAAAACAAATTTACATCTTCGACGTGCTGTAATGCCGCTACAACTTCAAATGTTGTAACTGCATCAAACTAGGCAATCGATTTTAATACTTTATGACATATATAATGCATAAGAATGAAAATCGTTTGCCAAGTTTGGTGTAAGTTATATTATGTAGTTAGCGCGTGCCTTCAAATAATATATTGGGTATCCGTAATTTACTACTAGCTTCATATAGTTATCAGATTCGAGTGAAATCTGAAACTAGATAACTACAAGGTACTCTATTTGTATAATTAAACATTAACACAATTAATCCAACGGCACAAAGTTACAATGCTTCAAATATTTTCAAATATTGCCATTTTCAAAATTTCACAGACTTACAGCATATCGAAGATCACATTTATTTTAAAAATCATCATATATACAGTTATACACATTGATCAGAAGATCAAATGCCACTCAAAAAACAATGATAGAAGGCATAAAAAAAAATCGATCAACTCTATTATTATTATTATTATTATTATTAAATGTATGAACAAAATTTAGCAAAGTGAAATGAGTCACATATCCACAAAAAAAAAGAAAAAAAAAATTAATTAAACTGAAGAAATATATGAAGATTAATTCATATGATAATATTTAAGTAATTATTAAATGATATTGAAATGAAGAAAAATTTAAAATAAATAAATAGAAAATTAGATATTAAACAATAAAATAATTAACATAATTATTAGGAATATATTTTTCTACTTCTTGTGCTACACATAATGAATTTTGAGTATGGCCCCATCGTCAAATATATTTTATAGGTGTCATTAACATTATATAATGTTGCTCATGTTTCAAATTTCATTTCTATGTTATTGACATTAAATTATACAAATCTTTTTAAAATTCATACAAATTAATTTACATGTTGTGCACCGATTAATTCAATAGTCTTAAATAAATATAGCAATAATACTAAAAGAAAATTTAAAAGAAACACATAGATTAATACTTATTATATTTATTGTATAGAAAATAGATAGAATTTAATAATAGAAACTGTAAAAACTATACTATTGTCTATTGCTTAAGAAATAAAAGTTTAAACTAAGTATTGATACTATACGAAATGGTTAACTTTTCATGTACTGATTTTTTTTTTTTTTTCAATTTATAAATTTCTATTTGAAAAAAAAAAATTAAATAAATATACAAAATCTGCCCATGGTCAGTAAGTAGTAAACACGGATCGGCTACTAATTTAATATATTATCTATTTTCTAACATTTTAAACTTAAAACACTTAAAATAACTATTAGAAAAAGTGCTTTACTTAATTTTCATATAAAGTTTTCTTTAAATTTGCTTTGCTCGTATATGAAAGTGCCAGAGTTATCCAACAGATTGTGCTACAACTTCAATATAAGTATAGTGTATGGAATGAATTTAATATGAATCAAAATACATAATTATTTATATACAGCGAAGTACGTGAATTTGATTTTGGAAAAAATCATTTGAACAACTCTGGCGCTGAGCCACTCATATTTAATATTCTTCGAGACTCATGAATTATTAATGTGTTGTTTAGTTAACATTTAAAAAAAAAAAGTGCCTCTGACCTTTTAAACTATTAAATAATGATAATAATAATAATAATAATTAATAATTAATTAATAATAATAATAATAATACTATGGGACTAACTACAAAATTCATATTAGCTTTTTAATTTTCTTTTTCAACTTTTTCCATAGACTATAACTAAATTTATTAATCGACGAATTCTTTGGAGCGTCAGAAAGTTCAAAATGAACTTCAGTTCAAAGCAAATTTAAAGAATATTATTTTTAGATTTCTTTTTCCTTTCTTCTGAAACTTTATTAAGATTTTTCTAACATCAAGTACACTAATCAGATTATTATAATGAAAGATGTGTCAAGAATATTATAAGACTTTCGGAATAAATTTAAAAAAAAAAAACAAACAAAACACGAGAATAATAATTAATGGATGGTGATAATATTGAAGGTATCTGGGTGCGAATTAATATTTATATGTTAAATTAATTTTCGACTCGATTTATGTATTTAGATTTATTCAGTATATCTTCGCTATTCTAAAAGGATATGTAAGGAATTAACAATTAAATGGCGCATATAAAACAAGAAACATTAAATCTAAGACAATGAAGTCAAGTTTAAAAGTTTAAACGTATTAATTGAAAAATCAAACAGTTTCTAAAAAAAAAAAAGAAAGAAAAAAGGATGACCAAACTCTTTGAGTAAGTTGCAATTTAATTTAACCAATAATATTTTATGGACTATATGAAAGTATTTTTGACTAAAATAGTAAAAACATACTTAATAGGAATTTCTATGGGATCCAAAGCTATTTTTATATTATTATTATTACTTGATAGAAAATTGTATAATGTAATTATTATCAACTTATTAGGCAATCATATTTATTGTTCAACTAAAATGTTGAAAAAAAAGTGCAATTCATTTCAAGTGAAATTATAATTATTATTGTCACAACAATCAATTAATAAGAACTTTTACAAAAGGTTTCCTGAAGCAAATAACAACAAAAAAAAAATGGATTGTATTATTATTTTGTAGACATTTCATAAAATAGCATATTACCAAATAAATCAGCAACATAAAATTTCCATCCATCATTTTATGTATAAATTAGAAGTCTTTTGTAGGTAATAAAAATATCAGGGTATATAAAAAGTATAATTAAATAATATTATAATATGATCACCGTTTCAACGCATATTTTATAAACCTAATTCTATTTATTTAAAAAAAAAATCCATTTCAAATATACTTATTATAGTTTTAACATTATCTAATTTATATGTTAGAATATGTATCAACTTCTTTAGGAAGTTGTCCACTGTTTTTTTTTTAAATGTATTTTTAGCATTTAACAAGCGAACAACCTCAACTTATTCAATATACTGAAAAGTAAAATAAGCAATAAATTTATTCTGAAATGTCGCTTTTTCTACAACATATTTTATCTGAATGTTTTTATAAGCTTCAATCAATAAAAATCGAAAATAAAATAAATCTCTAAAGGATTGTACAGAATTGTTATGAAAACAAGTAGGAAAGACTGAAGGCAAATAATTGAATTATTGAATGGGTCTTTCGGGGATTACCGTTACAGAGAATCTACATATATAAATTCGGTATAATAGGCAAAAAGAACTAATTTCAATTGTACAACAACCGATATTTCTGAAAATCAAACTTTAGAGTAAAGTTTATTTACAATAGATCTTTAAAAAGAAATAAATTAAATAACTAAAGCCTTTGAAGGTTGACATTATTTATAAGCCATACATTTTATTAAAAAAAAATATACTAAATGGTACCTTTTTTTATTCACTTTTAAAGAACAAATGCTATATGGATATGCTATATAAACATAAAATAAACGCTTTGATTTTTTTTTTCAAGCATAACAAACCCATCAGAATTGCTTTGAGTAAATTATTAGATTTTCAGAATAAATTTATGAAAATTTGAAGAATTCAACTTTATTTTAACTAAGAAAACAAAAAACAAAAATGTACGTATACACTTACGCAAAATAAAAAACTAACTAAGTGAAATCTCTGAAATGTATTATCAAATAATTTAAAAATCTATAAAATTCCTTCGTTTTTTTTTTTGTTTACAACTCCGATTCAATATTTTTATGTTCAAGATTCCATAATATTTGTTCATTTTTTTGTTTTTCGTTCAGTTAGTGCTTTGTTCTGCATATATTTTTCTTTACTAAGAACAGAGAGTTAAGTATTGCTATTTGATGAATAGATTTACTAAATTAAGTTTTAAAGAACTCTTAAGTCTCAACTCAAATAAACAAACATTCTAAATGCACATAAATATCCATATACCAATAATAAATATATAAATATATATATATATACATAAAATAAATAGAATTATTATACCTATATATTGAACATACAAAAATTGTGAACAAAAATAATTGTTAAAAATGATAAAATAAATTTTTGGTGCAATTTGCGTACATAAAACTATTAATAAATAAAATACTGAATTCAAGTAATATTAAATATTATTAATTGACACACATCTATCACAAAACTATTAATTAAATTTCATAATTTTCACTTTATTCATAATACCTTTGGTTTTTCAATATAAACATATAAATGTAAACCAATCAAAAACACAACATGTTGGACACTTATTTTAACATTTCATAACACAAATGATGATCAAGAAAAAAAAATAAAATAAAAAAAATATTAGTTTCCCAATCTGTGAAAAGTGTGTCAATATATAAAGATAACTAAAATAACAAATTATATTAATAAATTAGTTGATAAGAATTTGAGTAAAAAAATAAATAAAAAATAAATAAATAAAAAAATAAATATGTAAAAGAATAGTAAAGCATGTTATTATATGTATATTATTAAATATAATTATACATAGAATGTGGTTATATATTTATAGAATTGTACAAATGTATAAACAAAAAAAAAAAAAAAAATGTGTTAAAAAAAATATAATGTGAATATAGTTATATTGAAATTAAAAATGTTTTATTGTTTCCTTTTTACATTGAACATTCAACGGAAAATGTATAAATGTAAAATGATTTTGCTGCTAAAAATGTATGCTTAAAGTGCATTTTAATAGAATTATTTTCAGTATGTAGCACCAAAATAAACAGAATTTATAGTTTATTGAATGAGAATTATTTGGAGGTTGGAAGTATTTGTATTCATATCGGTTTACTGATTAGAATAAAAATAAAAAATATTTATGTCTTGAAATAGCCATAATTTGTTATTTATTTGTTTTTTTTTTTATCGGTTTTATAATAATTATCCACCTGTTCATGTTCCGTTGTATAACTCATAATCTCTATTCATTACTGATAATTTGTTGAATATACACACAGTGACAGATCATGAATAAACGAGATCATACGCTCATTACGCAATTCTTTTATTGCATTGTTGATTTCTTATTTGTGACTATCATTTTTTTAAGGAATGCAGAATTTTATTCTCTTCAAAATAATAGCTTTTCACTTAAGTCTAAGAAAAAAAAAATGTTTTTAAATCTTCTACCATTAAATCGGATCCCTAAGCCAATAAACATCTAGATCGAATTTCGCATGTATTTTATGGAGCACAAGAATGTGCATCTTTTGGTATATTGACCACGAATAATCAAAGAGAAAATTTTGCTCATTTCAATTTTTCTCAGGATCGAACATTGGTCATATTGATCATTACCTACCAATAGACGCAAAATCTTGTGCTTGTGAATATATCTATATTTTGGGTTTGGCTGTCGTCCACTTAATCTTGAAAAAAAAAAAATCAAAAAAATAATATTTTTTTCCAACTGTTCATTAAGTTGGATCCCACGACCGAAAAACGATATAGTTCAAAACCAAACTAATAAAACTGCTTCTTTTATTATATTGACCCTCAAAATCGTCCAGTACAAAATATAAAAAGAACAACCGATTATTTCACTACCGTCCCAAATAATTTAAATCTCTAATAATATATCTACCTTATCACATAACGTTGTACCACATAATCAACTAATAAGCAATTAAAATAAATTTCAAACTATTCACTTAAATAACTGTTACAATTTACAAAGCTTTAATTTAAAATTTATCTGCAGCGTCATTTTGGTGAATAAGGTTTATATCATTTCCTTATCATAATTTTTTATTTTCATTTTTTTTTTTGGTTTAATCTATGCATATTATTTACCTACGTACATAAACGAATACAACAGCGAAATTCTGCCATATCACAATTGATATAAGTGTAGAAGGCTAATATGAAAATTTTAAATAATGAAATTTCTCGTCTTGTGCTTGACTTAACTTAATATGATAAATACCTACGCTACGCTACATCCTATACAATGATGATGAACATATTATATATAACAATAATGATATATAATGTAAAACAGTTAAATACACAACAAAGTCTACAATAAAATATGTTTATATAAGAAACGTTTAATAAAAAGCTGTACTTATAATATATTATTCTATTATGTTATGGATGCGATTAAATGTGAATTATTATTATGATATAAAAGTCGCGCGCAAGCGAAATAATTCGCGATCACTGTATAAGTTCAGTTGACAAATGACAGTGTTACCGATAAGTTAAAACCACTAACGCAGCGAAGTGATGAAAAAAAAATAATAATATATTAAAATCATAAATTTAATTAGCGGTCGGTTTTGTACATTTTATTAATGAATCGTATTTTTAATCATTTATGTTAATTATGTAGGTACGTACACATTCATAACCGCAACAATTGTGATTGATCTTGTCCATTCAACATGTGTTTTCTCGTTCTCGTTTTTAGCTTTTGTTGTTTTTTTTTTTTTTTTGATTCTATAGTTTATTCCATTCATATATAAATATGATGATATGCTGCGTGAATAATCTGAGATATTTTTTTTTTGTGATTATTCAAATTCACAAAAAAATAAATAAATAAATAAATACTTATACATTACGAAATACATTTTGAATTTGTGTGCAAAAAGTTTACCATTGTAAAACATAAATCCCAATTTCGTTTTTAATTAAATTTTTGTGAGTGAAGTGATTTTAAAATCTAATTATATGGAATTAATTACATTGTTATTTATTATTTATCGACATAATAAAATCATATTTATTATCCATTATTATAATTTAATATAAATTAACCTCTTATTAAATCAAAATGTACGCTTAATTCAGTTCAGTTTATAATCACATTATTAGTTCTGATAAAATTTACTGATTAATTCGGATCTGATTAGTTCCAGTAATTTAATTTAATTCTCATTTTATAAACGATGTCAGTTATAAAATCAAGAGGAGTACAAATATATAATTATAATTTATATATACTTTAATTTTTTTTTTTAAGATAAGCGCGTCTGACCTAGAAATGAACTCACTTTTGTGCAATAATTTTTATCAGGCAATAAATATTTATGATCGAAATGTTTACTGTCATGCATAAGAAATTCATTTGAGATACTAAAATTATTACCAATTGTGATTCTATCAGCTTTCAGAATATTCAAAATATTTTTTTTTTTTAATTAAAACCATTTAATAGAAAGCATCAAACCTATTTCAAAGATTTTTTATTTCTGCTAATTCGTAATCTCCATAGCAAATGGTAGAAGGTCGAATTCAATATTGGATGATGCTAAAAGTTTTTTCTAGATATATTATATATATAAGTATATGTATATATATACATAATTCTTTTTTTTTTTGTGCGGCTGTATCTCAGGTATTGAATTCTTTAGATCTGCTGTTAGCACATTATAATTAAACTGAAAATAGTTTATAATAATTTTGTTCTCAAACGTGTTGTCTAGTTTTGGCTCTCTTCATTCAAATTTTTAAAATCAATGTGGTCGTCAATAAAACCTGCAATAGATATATTTTTTGAAAACCAAATATATTAATCATTATTCTATTTATTTTGTTTATTTTTTCGTCGTTAGTCATAATTTGTTGAGTTTGTTAAATAACATTGTGATGGAATTCTTAAAACCATCCGATTGTAACAATTATTAATAGCTGGTCTTAAAATCAATTTTGTAAAATACAAAATTACCAAAAATAAAACTATTACGTATTTTTCTTTTTTATTATCTTTTCGTTTTAAGACATATATACCAAACACAATCACAAATTTCATTAGAAATTTTGATTATACAATTGTATATGATAACTCTGTGTTGATAACGATTTAAAAGATATATATATAAATATATATATTTTTTTTGTATGTAAACAACATGTCTTTAGTAAATTTTATTGATATCATTGCCAAACTGAAATAGTGAATATACTTTTAAATTCGTCATCGTTAATTTCGCAGACAAGTCAACGATATTTTAATATTGTTCAATTTTTAAGTGTGTTTTAAATACTGTTCTAGCTGTTCTATTGAATATAGAATTCACCGCATTAATAAAGGTGTGCTGTGCAAATACATAAGAATTACTTTAAAGTAAATTGATTAAAATTATTGTATAAAATATGAAAGATTTTTTTTTTCTTTTTTGTTATTTACTTGATACGTGCTAACTTATATAAACAATAAATTATAAATATTTGTCATTCATATATGTGTCTTATTGCAATTACTATTTAAGTAACTCTCAATTTATTGGTGTTACGCAATAAAAGCTCATTAGAAATAAAAATATATACAAATTTGTCATATTTTCATTTGCCATGTTATACATTTCGATATATTATGTATAAAAAAAAATTGTTTCGTTTTTATAATTTATGTTCTACATAAATATCAAGAACTATTATATTATTTGTCATAATTTTAATAACATTCATATTAACAAATTAATTGAGGCACGAACGATTATATAGTTAAAGGTGAATAGGTCATCGGCTGCTTGATCTATTTCTACTCTTATTCATTTATTTAAATGCTAATTTAAATATTATCTAAATGGGTTAAAATTGTAATATCATCTGAAAAATTAAATAAATTTCATAAAATTATTTAGAAATATTCAATTTTATCATGCAAATATTTCAAGTTTATTTAATCAGATAAAAAATTTATATTAGTGCAATGATCTGACTTTATTTGTCTCATCGTTATCTCAAACAGTAAATTATGATTACTTATATCATAAATTCATTAAAATTAATTTTAAAATAGGTTCTGACGCGAAGTAACCAAATAATATAAAAAAAAAAAAAAATTAAAACAAATAAAAAAACAAAACAAAAAAATGTGCAAAAAAACTAGTGAATATTCAAGGTGATATTAAAACTAAAAGTGGAATTAGTAATCGACCGTGCAATAAATAACCACAGAAAATAAGTAAATAATAAAAAAAAGTGCAAACAAAAAATGGATCATATTGAGATGACCACTCCAAAACCGGAATCATCATCATCAACTTCTTCGTCTAATAAAATAAGTAATAAAGGTTATTCAGAATTACATTTTAACGCCGTTAATAATGCTACAAATCATAGCAACTTAAGTAATTATCGAAATAATAGCAATAGTAATAATGATGAATATAAAAAATTGTTACCACCAACATCTTTACAATTATCGAAAAAATTCGTTGTTATGCCGTCAACGAATTCACACCAAAATGCTAATTTAAACAATAATGTTAAGAATGCTGGTCATACAAATAATAAGCAAATAAGTAGTAATAATGCCGATAGTTCATCCACGGATCCAAGTTCAACAACTAGTCCAATTAGTTCACCATCATCATCATCATTATCTGGTGCACGACCAAAACAATTTCACAGTATGCGATCAGTACGATCAGGTAATGGTAAATTATATAATGTTTAAGATAATGTAGTATTTGAATTGGTTACCTATATTGTTGTCTTGATCACGTTTAATAAATAAAAATTAAGATATATTTTATTTGTTGTGCACATGGCTGTTGTCTAAACTTATTAGATAACAAGAAATAATAGCTTGATATGACCAAAATTTGATAAGCAATTGCAAAATATGTAGTTATGGTGCCAGTTTATTTTTAAATATATATATTTTTAAGTGTTACGTCTCATTTCTGTAAAGCAAGTAATAAATTCTATTCACAGCTCGTAATAAATTTTATTAAAAATCTCAGTAATTTTAATTGTTTCAAGACAAGATCAGACGCAATAATCACTCCAAATTTTTGTAATCTTATCTTATCTTATAAATTACCTTCTTAATATTACATAGGTCAAATACCAACAACAACCCTACAGCTACAACATGAACAAAACAATAGTTTAGCAACGTCTAGTCCAGCAGTAGGTGGAACAAATTTTTCATCCGCAACAGCTACACCACCATTATTACAATCATTGCTACCGCGATCTGGTTCATATGTTTTTAATGATTGCAGTGGCTCAGGAAAATTGTTTTCTGATGCGACATCAATACGTTCGCTAGCATCAATTGGTATGGGATCGACGGATGGTCGTAAAATGATTATTAGACGTGTACCAAATTCACCTGCTGAATTACTTAGCATTGTTAATCCACCAGCGTAAGTATTATATAATACTTAGAAAAAGATATTTTTTTAGGCGTTAATCTTTTTCGAAGGTCTTTTTTGGGTCTTTTTATTAAAAAAAAATTACGTTGTCTCTCTCTTGTGGTTTCTAAGAATATAATTAATGAATTAATAAATTATTCTGTTAGGAATGATAAGGAAAAAAAATATTTGCGAGTAATGTCAGTTATAATTTGTAGGTTATTAAATGGGTTATCAGACATATCTGTTGATATATGTCCGTTAAACTACGAGTTTATTTATCAGAAGTTTTCTAATTGAATGAAACGTAGAAAAAACAACAAAGTAAACTCACTTTGATTAAGTCATTTAAATTTTTAAAGTAATATTTATGAAGAAAAGGTCAAAAGATCTTTTCAACATTTAATTGAATTTTTTTATTTCATCACATGTTACCGGCACGCAATGCTCAAAAGAGAAGTAAATTAGATTATTAATGATGAATGAAAGTCTTAAATAACATAATTCATAGATAATGATAATGTTCATTTGAATAAATAAAAGATAACGATAGTTATTAACTTAAGCAATTTTGTTCTGTGCTTAAAATGATATTTTCTCCATTTATTCACCTCAAACTTTTCACATATCTACAAATAAGTTCCCCTCCTTGCACCAGACAATGTTAACCGTGTGCAATCTATATTTTATAGTACATGCTACATGCCGATGGACACAGATTTGAAAAAAGAAAAAAATATTTTCATTATCGAATAGCTTTTATTTACTTGTAATAAATACGAAATTCGCTTTCATTTTTTTTTTTTTTTATTATTATTATATTCTCTATACGCATAATGATTATTTACACGGGAAGCCCTAATTAATATGATGACGTGAAGTGTGCACTTATAATGTGTATGTAATTAAATAAATCAAATTAATAACAATTATCTACATGACAATGGGATTATTATTAGGTAAAACACACAAAAGGCTAGTTTATTAATGACCGTTAAAATATTTATGTGCTCGTGATTGAAAAAAAAAAAAATCAAATAGCAATAAATATCGTTTCTCCATTTTATTGTATTCATTGAAAATGAAGTGTTCACAGAATTATAAAAATTAAAACAAAAAAAAAAATACTAATGAGAAATTCAAATCTATATATTTAGTTAAAAATAAATTCCTGTATTATTCATTATTTTTTTAAATAAGAATTTAAATTTAATCACAAATTGACATTCCACATTTGGTTGTTTGTGCATACTACCTACTTGATTAACTCATTAAGAAATTTTTATATGCAAAATATAAGGTCGAACACCCGCATCAATGCAATAAAATATTCACATATTAAACCCTTCATATATAAACTTAACAATCATTACCTAAAACAATAATAACAAATAAATCAAATCAAAATTTAATTTCATTAATATATTTAATTATTAATAATAATAAAAAAGCAATAAATGTCACGGAAATATTTATTGGTAATTATTTATTCGTAACAAGAAATGTTCAATTAAATTTATTGACATATTTATATTGCCCATTGTGTTATTGTATATATAGCACTTCAATTACACAAAACAATGAAAAATAAACCAGCATTCGCAGTAATATCCATAAATAATTGAATATATCTCTTAAATAAACCATGTATGCCTTATATACAAGCTTAGGCATTACAAATTTGGGAGTATAGAAAATAGCAAAATTATAAAAAAAAAATACAAAAAAAAAAAAAACACACACACATACACAATTCTTCTCACCTCGATCATGATTGTGATAATACATTACCATATTATTGGATATTCATTGAAAGCGTATCTACTCTAAGCACGTATTATTCATTATTGAACGCAATTAAGAAAAGTTTCGGTTGCGAAAAAAATTTACATACATGTACAATAAATTTATCTAAATGTTTCAAGTAATCTACCTACAAATTATTACAGATACGGCAATGCCATTTTGTTTGTAAGTAATAAATTTTAAATGTATAGCTACTTATTTTTTCCAATTTGAACATACAGAATATCTACTTAACGTTATTATTATTATTATTATTATTATTATTTTTTTTTTGCTATATGAACTGAACAATGAACATATACGAGAATATCTGAGTAAACTTACTATAAAGGTCTATATAGCTGTATAATTCTGTATCTATATTATATACCATTTTTTTTTTATGTGTATAACAATTTCCTCAATTGAAAATTATTGTACAGAGTTTTTTTATTTTTTTTTATTTTATAGTTGGTCTCATTTTCGTTTTATATTTGAGATTCTGTATATATAGTTAGGTACCTATTTTATTTTTTTCTTTGTGATGAATTCATATATATAACGATTGACGGACTATTTTTTATTTTTATATTTTTATTTAGTTTTTTTCTAATGCATAATTTTTTTAGAGAAAAAAAAGTCTATTATACGATCTTAAATATACAGTCTTGATGGTTTTCTATAGATATATATTATAATAACCGTCAATTGTAAGTTACACGAAACTCTACTATGCATTTTTTTTTTTTTTTTAATAAATATACGTCTGTGTATACTCTATAAGTAAATAAATAATTGGTTTTGACGAAAAATAAATATTTACTAATTATTACGGTAGTTGCTGTTGGCTACCCGTTTAATATTATCTTAAGATACATTCATTTATATAATTGTAATATTTTAACTATTAGAAATAGGTACAGAAATTATAAATAATTGAATTTATTATATTTTTGGTCGATATGTGGAATTCGTGAGTTTTGACTCAGTCCATCGGAATACGTACGTATTGTGATAATTAATTTTTTTTTCACAATATTTTTATTTTTCGCAATATTATTCTTTTCTTATTATAATATTATAAATTGTGACGATGACGTTTAATTAATTTGTTTGCATAAGAATTAGAAACCTTGATTAAATTAGTTTAATAAGAAGATATCATTACTAATCATTTAAGAATATTTGGAGGTAGATTAGTTAAATAGTGGAAAAAGACGGTGAACACAAAATACACAATATTAAAAAACAGTGATTTAATAGATAAATTGTTTTTATTTTCCATATTATTTGTAATCAAGCATATAAAATGTTGATACTACACAAAGATTTTATTTTTCTACCAGAAAAATATCTTCAAAAAATATTTCGCCAAACAAAATAAATAAAATTAGAACTAAATTTTCTCATGGATTTCTTTAGTTAAATTTATTCAATAAGAATATCGTGTAAATTTAAAAATCTTCATTCTACGAATATAAAAAATTATGTTGATTTGCAGTACAAACTAAACGAAAAAAGAATATATTTTAAATCATTTCGACAAATAAATTATTTTTTCTATAAAATTAAATCAATAAATATAATTATATTTACTTGCATTTTAGCACATATTTCTATTATTAAGCAAGATAAGTACTTAAGTCGCAGTTTAGAAACTAAAAGTCGGTACACAGTAACTAAATATCGGCCAATGAAAAGTAAAACTTATTATAAAATGAAATTGGATTAAGTATTCGCAAGCACAATATTTAGGGATATACCTATAAATATTGTTTAAATATTAAAAATTCTCCTATTAAACCTAGAATTATAAAAAATTAAACTAAGATTTAAAATTTCGAAATTTATTGAAATGTAAAATGAATAATTTTTATAATTATATTAGTTAGAAATAAGCTATATTGCCTGGTGATTAAATGGGGTATGCACTTATCCAGAAGCTAGATCCATTTGGAGCTTAAATTAACCACTATATCTATCATTCAGTGCATTCAAATGTAATTTTAATGTGTGATGCTTTAGGTTTAGAAAACTAATGCAATTTGGCTATCCAACAATAAAATTGAATGCCCACAAAAAATAGAAATATTTTTTTCAATATACATAGTTTAAATTGGAGAATGAACCAATATAATTTTTTCTATGTTTTTCAAGCGTATTTTATTTGCTATAGAAATTACATTAAGAATTTAGATGAATAGAAAAATCAAAAAGTCGCTATAATCATATTTAGATTTACAATTTACATTAATTTAATAAATATTTACGTAATTTGGTTAGGACGTAGAAATAATATTTTCTACACCAGTTATTATTGAACGTTATCGGAAGAGTGTATTCTTCAATTTTCTTAGCGCTCGAAGAAGCCTAAAATAATATTATTAAAAATGAGTTTTCATAACTTTTATAAAAATAGAAGTTCAACTAATATTTTGTGAAGTACGAAAATTATTATTATTTTGGAAGCTCATATTAAAATTCTAAATATTGTGAATTGCTGTCGGAACAATATACTAATTATAAATAATTGTGGAAATTTAAGTTTCGTTCCGGGGAACTATCAAAGGTAATGCCTCCAAATTCAACGAACGAAACACAATTTGTTTCAAGTATGAATCCAACTATTCGGACTACTAATAATACGGGCCAATCTTCACCTGTTGCATTTTACTATAAAGTTTCCAAATCGTAAGTTTATTGCAATTATATTGTATGTAAATTAAAAAAATATTTTAAAAGATGAAGATTTAACGATACTTAAAATGATTTAATATTGAATCGATATTTTTTAAAAAAATAATAATATCGGGTCCCTGTAAAATTTTAATTTGGATTTAAATTAGCTCGAAAGTCGATAGTACTTTATTTTATTGATTATGATTTAAAATAATAATTTTGTTTTGAGCTCATAAGCTAAATATAATAATAAATCGGTTATATACTAACCAAAAAAATAACGTTCTTGAAGAATATTGAGATCTGCATTCAAAAACATTTTAAATTATATTTAATTCATAAATTGTTATATAATCATTTTTTTTTTTTTTTGCAATTTTAGGTTACCGGATAATTATGGAGATGATGAAAGCTTTGGTGATGATGAATCAGACACAGGTCATCTTAAACCTAGACGACAACAATGGTCGAGTAAAATGCAATTCGTTTTGGCGTGTATCGGCTATTCAATTGGCTTAGGAAATGTATGGAGATTTCCATATCTGTGCTATAAATCTGGAGGTGGTAAGTGATACAAATTAATTCTGACATAATGATTTTAACAGCCTCCCGCAAAAAATAATTTTATGAAACATTATAGAAGAAAAAAATTCTTCTAGTCACAAATCTATTTAAATCTAAATTAAATTTGATTGTAGCTGTAGGTATACTCTCTGTTAGCAAGGTTCTGTATAAAAAGTACTTGCTTTTATATTACTTATCCCACGCTCCGATTTACTTATATATAAATTTATCAAAACTTCCTATCTCTTAAATATTGTAATAACAGTAACTAACTAATAAATTTTGAATGATAAATTTCTTAATCACGGTGTTGTAATTGTAACCTATTAAGTAAATACTATACTTATTTTCGTATTGTTGTTGTTTTTCTTAATGCCTAAATCACTAATAACAGTAATGAGCTCTGTAGTTTATGGAAATGTATTATAATTGATATCCTCTTTAATTTTGCTTCAAAGCTTACTTACCAAAGTTTAAAAAGAAAAACAACATGATTAATTAAAAATATGCAAATTTTTTTTTTTTATTTTAATTGCAGGTGTATTTTTAATACCATATTTTATTATATTGATTGTATGTGGTATTCCCATGCTATTTATGGAATTGGCTGTTGGACAATATACTGGACGGGGTCCAATTGGAGCAATTGGGCAACTTTGTCCACTGTTTAAAGGTAAGGGGCATGACCACGGATTTGACTTAAAAATGAGTCTAAATAGCTGTTTAATATTAATTTACTTTTTTATATAAATTTATGTCATTGTCATTAGTTCCTCCATTTCATCAACATAAATTAAAATATATACCAGTTTTATACCTTAGCGCGTAGTCTCAACACATATAATTATGTGTTTCAATTTGAAAATAATGAAGCACATTTAAGTAGTTAATTTATTGCCTTCCATATTAAAATATATATTTTTTACATTGACATTGACTCAATAGTTATCCAATTTAAACGAATGAATAAAATTCATGATTTTAGGTGTATTAGTTTATATTTTATATGAAGATTTATTTAAAAAAAATTATAATTTAACAGATGACAGTGTTTTTGAAATTAGTATAAGTATAAGCATGATGTATAATGTATATAAAAAAAAAAAGAAAGAAAAAAGTCAGGATTAACATCATTCATGCTGGTTTTGATATACGCTGTCAGAAGTTGTAATTAAAGATCAAAAAACATATAAATTAATTAAAATAATAGAAAAGATTTATATTTATAGTTAAAATCTAAGAAAATTTCAATCAACTAAGATCACGATACGATACATATTGAATAGTTTTAAATAAAATAGGAAAATAACCAAAATCTCTATGCAGTCACGCAAATCATCATGGAAGTTATTTCTAACATTTGTAGCAACAGAATATTTTCTTATAATAATTATTCGTTTCAGGTGCTGGTTTGGCAAGTGTGGTTGTGTCATTTTTGATGTCAACTTATTACAGTGTAATAATTGCGTATGCAATTTATTATTTGTTTGCTGCATTTCGGCCTGATATGCCATGGGTTGATTGTAGTCACAGGTAAATTATTTCACTATTTTATTTAAAATAAATTCTTAGAAAAATTGAAATACATTTTTATAGATGGACATCACCAGATTGCTGGATACCAGAGAGTTTAGAAAAAAATATTACCCGACCTACGAATTCACAGACACCGTCTGAACAATTCTTCGAGTATGTGTAGAATTATTCTACAGCTAAATATTAAAAATTGAATTTAAAATGTTTAAATTTATTTTACAGAAATAAAGTACTGCAAATAAGTGACGGTTTAGAATATCCAGGTGGAATGCGATGGGAATTGGTAGCGTGTTTAGCATGCGCATGGATTTTGGTGTATTTTGCCATATGGAAATCGATAAAATCATCAGCAAAAGTTCGTTATTTTACAGCTACGCTACCATTTGTATTAATTATAATATTTTTGGGACGAGCTTTAACACTTGACGGTGCACAAATAGGTTTAAGATATTTCTTTCGTCCAAATTGGGCATTATTATATAATGCCAATGTTTGGATTAATGCAGCTGCTCAAAACTTTAATTCACTGGGCATTGCATTTGGCTCAATGATATCATTTGCCAGTTATAACAAATATAATAATAACTTTTTACATGATACGCTGGCCGTCTCATTTGTTAATGCCATTACCAGTTTACTGGTTGGTATTTTTGCTTTTGCAACTATTGGAAATATTGCTCTGGAACAAAGTACTAGTGTTGAGGCTGTTATTGGTGATGGTAATAACAAATACATAATTTTATTAATGAACAAAATGAAAAAAAAAAAAACAAGCAAATATTAAGCATTGTGATTGTTTTAGGTCCCGGCTTGATATTTGTGGTATATCCGCAAGCAATGGCAAAAATGCCACTTGGTCAAATGTGGGCTGTGTTGTTTTTCTTTATGTTATTATGTCTTGGATTAAATAGCCAGGTTAGTTTAAATTATTTTAATTTAAACATTTCATATTCAACAAATAGAATAATAAATTCGCATATCAAAAAATAATTATTGGTAATTAGTAAGCATTTAGTAGTTTTTAATAACTTCATTAACAATTAAATAACATGTCATTTAAGTGTGACTATAATTATACATTATTGTACACTTAGCTCCTGCGATTATTATTCCAGTTCTAAAGTATAAACAGGTATATTTATAATTAATTAAATAATGTATAACGATTTACATTAAATTATCTGTACAGATATGTTCAACACATACGAATAGCGGACGTAAAAATGTCTGAATCTAGATTTTATTTAAATTAATACATTTTTAATTTTAACACCTCTCTCCTATCTACATTCTACAAGTTCAAATTATTATTTTGCCAGTTTATTCATATCATTTAATTTAAAATATAGTTTTTAATTGCAAATTACCAATTACCAATCATTAAATTATTATTTCATAATAAATATTTTAAATTTACGGTTGAATATTTTTATAAACAGTTTGCTATTGTTGAAGTGGTTGTCACATCAATTCAAGACGGTTTTCCCAATTGGATTAAAACCAAATTAGTATATCACGAATTACTCGTCCTGATTATCGTTATTGTATCATTTCTCTTTGGATTACCGAATTTAATTCAAGGAGGAATTTATTATTTTCAACTAATCGATCACTATGCTGCATCAATATCAATAATGTTTTTGGCGTTTTTTCAAATAATTGCAATTACATGGTTCTACGGTGTCAAACGATTATCAAAAAATATTAAGCAAATGACTGGAAAGGCACCATCATTATATTTTAGATCATGTTGGCTAGTTATTGGACCTTTGCTATTATTCGTAAGACATTTCCGATATTCAATCATTTGAAATAAAATAAAAAAAATTATTAAACATTTTCATTTCTAGTGTCTGTGGATATTTAGTTTAATCAATTATACACCACCAACATATCATAATGGAACATATCAATATCCAGGATGGGCTCATGGTTTAGGCTGGTCATTTGCTGCGGCATCACTGATTTGTATACCTTCGTATGCAATCATTAGCATTATTCGTTCTGAAGGTGATACATTTCTAGAGGTAATAAGAACAATCTCAAATCACTTAAGCATTAAATTATGAAATTTGTATAATCAAAAATCGTATTAATAAATTTTTCACAGAAACTTAAAAATGCCATTCAGCCCAGTATTTATGAGTGTAAGATATGTGGTGAACATCATTGTGAACACGATACGCCAGATTATCATAGTGTACAAGAAATGCAAGCGATCTATCAACAACCAACGAATACTTTATTACAGCCACCACCATTGGGCCATGTTCATCCTCCAAACAATATTCAAAATAAAACCGGACCAATTTAATCATATTCATTTTGTTTCATTTTAGTTAAATGAGCCACAAGAAAAATAATAAACAGAATAATTTAGAATAACAAATTTCACATTCCAATATTATGCACTTAAATTATGTATGTTATTTAAATTAAATATGTAATAGTCAAAAATGAAAAAAATAATAAATAAAATATATATATATACAATTAGGTTATTCGTCATGTAGAACAAAAAACAAAAAAAAAAAAATAATAATTGGAAAACGGTTGTGATATACGATGTATACAAAAAGGCACAAAAATTTTATTATATGAAATACAAATGTCTTGTAAAACACGAATGTATAAATTAGTTCTTTTAATATTAGTTTTAAATTTATATATTTTTTTTGTGCATTATTTAGCTTTTTGTCATAGCATTTGAAGTAGGTAAAAACAATTACAATATACAATAAATATTAATTCCAAATTTATTGTCTATTATTTTAATAAATTGACATTTCATGTACAAACTGCTCTTAAGAATACTTTATTTTAAATAAATAATTTTGAAATTAAGTTTTAAAGAATTGAATTCTGAGATTTTTTTTATTGAGTTTTAGGGTTGGTTGGCTGATTAATATTTAAATGTAATAATGTTAGCAGCGCAAACGTTTAAGAACACATTTACACTTAATGAGCTGAAATGAGTAGAGAATTTAAAAATTTGTTCATAGAAAATTCGAAATGAGCTTAAATAACATAATATTATTATCCATTAATATTGTGGAACTCTTAAGTTATTAACAAAATTATCTTGTTTTAGATACTCTATCACGTTAGCATTAGAACTTCCATTTACTATGTTGCCAATTAGCCAAAACAAATCCTTTTGAAAGTAAGTGCATGTATCCGTTTCAAATAAACGATTAAAAAATGTTGAAATTGACACGTTCTGTTGAATAAATCCATGATTAACAAAATGATGAAGTGCTTCATTATTTACTGCACATATATTGGCTGATATTCTTACAATAAATAGTAAGAGTTCAGATAGATCCATATTATTTTGTTCATTTTTTTTCTCGGACAGTTGTTGCGAAATGCAAATAAATGCTGCTAAACACATTTCAGTAAGCTTGATGTAATTTAAATCTTCTCCGATTTTAAAGTCGCATAACATTAAAACGTTATATGCAATTTTAGCAAACTCTGTATTGGATATAGTTTGCTGATCCAAAATCCAGCGAAGAAGAATTTCTTTATCAACTGACCTAATTTACGAAGAAAAAAAAATAGTTACAATATATTCTAAGAATAAGAATTAATAAATTCGCTTACCTCAAAATATTACGACCACTGTTTATAATCACAACAATAGCTGTAAAAGATTCTTTAGAAATTTCATCACAATTATGCTTTTTCAGTGCTAATAAACTCTTTAATATTTCTTGTGACAAGAGAATCATTAATGGTTTATCGCCCGATGCGGCCAAGTTTGTTAAAACCCATAGAGCTGTTCTCTACAAAAAATAATTGATTTAATGAAAACTACCAAATTTTATGTAATTGCATTTAAATTTAAAGCAAAGCTTACCGCCAAACGCTCATTTTGACTTTTCAAAAATGTTATCAAATAAGTTCCTGCACTTAAAGTAATCTTTTCACATGCTATCTCTGAGCCTAGTGATAAATTACATAGACATTCGATAGCTAAAATTTGGGTATTTGTATCTATTCCTAAAAATGCGTTAAAATGTAAATAATAATTAATATATTTCATA
>JAABKK020003624.1:46255-59422 GCA_011634745.2 Catotricha subobsoleta
TATATTTCATATAAGTAATTTTCTTCAAATTACATACCAGTTAATTCTTTTACCAAAACATTAAGTGCTCCAGTGATGTTTAGAAAGCACATAATATTTTCATTAGATTGTAGAAAAGCGTGACTTAAAGAGTTTAACTCTACTGGCTTTGCATGTTTTTGTTGTTTTATAAGAATAGCTAGACTTGCAACATCTTTTTCAGAATAAATTTTTAAATTTGCAATATGATCGCCAATTTCCCCTATTCCAATACGAATGGAATCAATCTTGTTGCACCGTTTCAAATCTCGTGATATTTTTAGATTCGATCTCAAATTACTCCGTAATAATGACACTACTTTTGATTCAGTTGATAATTCGGTTTCGTTTTCGTTTTCCATATTCACAATTAAAACTTTAATGCGTTTGAAATACTGATTTAAACTGAAAGAATATAATTTTTAAGTTTATTGAAACTCGGTAAAAATATTTTTTAACTTTGTATTTTATCACTGAAATAACGTACACCATGTTAATAAGAAATATAGTTAATATTCAATATAAATTCCATTTACGCGGGTTAGATTTAAATTACTTTTTATAGCTTGCATTAAATATGTTAATAAATATTTATTCCGCAACTTTCATTGAATTTTTGTTACTTTTATTTTTATGTATTTACTAATTTAGAATATTGAAAAAAAAAAAAGAAAAAGAAATAGCTATTCTGAAATACTCTAAAATACTGCACTAATTCTCAGTCGTATTGCTATTTATTGTTCATCACCCAGCTCTGGTTTGCATTCTTCCTCCACAAGAGCTACAAATAAAGGTTCAGGTTGTACAAAATACTCCTCATCATCATCATCGTCGTCCGATTTTAGCATTTTTATTTCTGGAATAGTAGTTGCAACATCAAGTATATCAGCTTCTTCCTTAATGAATTGTTCGTGAATATCCTCTTCTATCTCATTTTTAATTTCGGTGAATAAAATTGGTGACAAACCGATGGTTTCTTTGATAGACTTTGTTTTTTTAATCGACTCATATTCCAAAATATGTTCTTTAGTAGTAAATGAGTTTCGTTGAGATTTACTCCGCAAGCGATTGTTGTTTTTAACTTTGTCACCTTCCAGAAGGTTATCACTATCACTATTGCTGCCACTTAAATTGTAATCATTATCGTCATCTGAAGGATTATAGCTATCATCTGAAAAATCTGAGTGTTCGGAGCTATACTGTTTTTTACTTGTGCTTCTTAAATTTCTCTTATTTGATCCAACATTTTCAGTTTCTTCCTTATTTTCAGAAGATTTATGCTTGCTATTTATTTTAATTTTTCGTGAAGGTATTATTATTCCTACTTCTTTTTGTTTGTTTTCCTCATTTAAAATTACGTTTTTTGTATGACACTCGTTAAAAGTATTTTGTGATTTTTGAGGTTTATTAATTTTGTGCTGTTCACGTTTTTTCCCCTTCTGATTTTTTCTCACAGATTCAGCAGGCGGTTCTCGATATTTTCTACCGTTGCTGAATTCTAATGGATCTGCTTCAAGTGGGGGCAATCCAGCCAAAATACGTTTCTCATTTTCAGCAGCCAATCTTTTTTTCTTCGTGCAGTATGGTCCTCTGATCAAAGGCTTTTGTGGTTCCTTTGGCTTTCTCTTTATAATTGGAGGTTCATCGTCAACAATGAGATCAGCAAGACTTTTACCAGTATTACCTTCTGCAATTAAAGTCTTTACTTCTCCAGTACGTTTTGTGATCATTCCATGTAAACTACTTTGCAATAGCCAATAACGAATTGTTTTGTTACTTATTGATAAAGTTGATTGAAATAAACGTTGGCACACTATTAATCGACTGTTTTTAATACGCAAATGATATCGTAAAGTTACTTCACGTTTTGAACTCTCTGCTTTCGTTCTCTTTCGTTTAGGCCGTTCAACATCAATTAAACAAGTCACAAACATTTTCCGTTGTGTCCAATCCATATGTTTCCAAAATATTTGGAATATTTCATTTCGAATTTTTTCAGTGAATTTTTCACAATGTCGATTTGATATTTGTGCACAAAATTTTGATGTGCAAGGAGGACCTATAACGCGTTCTTTGCGTAATTCATTTGGATTATATAATTTTTTGCCTGTCTTTTCGCTTAAACCAATTAATCGAGAGCTAGTATACGCTTCACCTCTGAGCCGTGCCAATTTGGCTTTATTGCATTTCCATTCGCTTGGATTTCGTGTACGAGGCGCGCTTTTTCTTTTTTTCTTATTGTTTTCAATTGTTGATTTTTTTGGATCAATAGTAACATAATTGTTCATAATTTCGTTGGATACATTTATGTTAGATGTACTGTGACAGGAAATATTAGGTGTGTCTGAGTTTAATTCAGCTAATTTCGTATTCTGATGATGTTCTGTTTCTTTCATAAATTCATTCATTTTTTGAGACAATTGTGATGTGTTTATGGAGCATTGATTAATTGATTCGGTGATAATAGATTGTTTTTCGTCTTCATGCATCTGATAAGTATTTGCTTTCTCAACAAGAGGTAATGATTTTTCACATGATACGAATGAGAAATTTGTTGTTGATTGAAAATTAGATTCATCATCTTGATCTATATCTGCTTTAATTATAGTGTTTGATTTTTTCTTTACTGGCAGCTTACGTTCATGTTCTTGTACTATTTTATTAGCTGTATTTAGTTCTGTTACTTTATCTCCTTTTTGGCTATTTTCGACTAAATCACCAGAGGAATTAGATCTAATGACCGTTGAATTAATATTTGTTTCTGTGCATTTAGAATTTGGCGTAATATCGCTTTCATTAGTTTTGCTATCATTCAATATCAATTTTTCTGTTGTTTCATTTATTTTGCTTTTTCTATCACGTGTATTAAGTACCATTCCATGTTGAGTATGAGCTAGCCAATATTTTATCCACGTAGACGATAGTCCAAGTGTACTCAGAAACATTCGTTTACATACTTCAAATCGTCGATTTTTAATTTTTAGAAAATAGTTTGAACTGCATGTTCGACGAGATACCTCCGATTGAACACGTCTTCGTTTGACTGGTTGTGTTTCTATTAAATTTGAAATGTAAATCTTCCGTTGATCCCAATCTAATTGTTTCCAGAAAACGGTAAAGATTTCTTGTCGTAATGAATCAGTAAATCGTGCGCAATGTCGAGTTGATACTCTTGTACAGAACGACGATGTACATGCGGGACCTATAGCTCGTGCTGGACGTTGTGTATCAATAAAGCGACGTTTTCCTGTTACTTTGTCTAATGAAACACCGATGTATGCCTCTCCACGCATTCGTGCCATTTTGGCTTTATTACATTTCCATTGTTCTGGGTTCCGTGTTCTCGGAGGTGCGGGTGAATCTCCCTTTTTTCGACGAATTCGATTTTTAGTTTTTTTAGTTGATTGTGCTGTTTCCGATTGACTTGTCTTAATAGATAATTTAGTATCAAAATTTACCGAGCTACGTTGGTTTTTATTTATTTTGGTTTTTAAACGGCTTTTTTCAGAAATTTCTTTTTTTACAATAGATGTTGTATTTGAGTTTCTTTCTGTTGGTATATAATCGGCAATGTTTTTTTTCACTGCGCAGTTTTGTATGTTTTGCTCATATCGCCACTGATATTCAATCTTTGGTTCATTTGAATGGTAAAGTTCACGTTCATTATTTGAATCATTTGTAGTTGTGATAGATGAAACACTATTTAAATGTTGTAATGAATAATTTGAATTTGAATTTGCGCTCATAATTGAATTTGGCGATGCAGTTGCTACCCGATATGAATCGTGATAAGCATTTGAAGGCAATATGAGTGAGTGCTGTAAAGGTAAATAAAGTTGAGAATGTGATGATTCAAAGTCACTGTGATTTGATTGAACCGGTGATGTTGCACCATATTGTTGATGAACAGCATGGGACTGAGATGTTATTAAAATGGGTGTGGTTTGTTGAAAAGTAGTGCTGCTGTGGAAGTCTACAAAGATTTTCACATTGTATATAAACTTATTTAAAGAAATTATTTCCGAATATTTCTAATCAATGATTCATTATTATTTAATTACCATTGCTATTGCTAGGTCTACTGTGTTGATTGAGTTGCTGTTGTTCAACAAAATTGTTAATTTGATGATAAACTGGATTTTGAGTAATAGATGAATATAGTCTATTTTCCATTTCGCTCATCCGAAAATATCTTAACTGAGAATAAATGATTTATAGTGTCTATACAATGAATTTATATCTAATAAACATAAATAATAATTAATGCTAGGATCAGCGATATATTGTTATAAATCAACGTACAATAATTTAAGTATGTATAAACAAATCAATTAATAAAATCAATATTAGTTTATCACGCTGTCTGGCTTATCAGCGCAATATGGCAATAGTACAAAATTATTAAAAATAATGAAAGTTACGCGATTGTTTGTTTATTGTTTAACTAACAAGTTTTATAAAAATATTTCTTTTTAAATTCTTTATTTTAATGTTCATAGTAGTCAATATTAACATTTGAAATAAAAATATAAATTTAAAATCTATTTTATTATTTGTTATTAAGAAAATCTCACCTTTTCTATTTATTTATATTGGCCAATGTTTTGATATCTTCATTTTTTATTATAGAAATTGTGACAAAATGACATTGACAACTAAATAGGACTGATGACATACGTGTTTCGTCTTCGTGATTAAAAAAAAACCAACATCATGAATGAACATTTAAATAATATATTTCTCCCCTTAAATGCGGCTAAATAGTCAAAATGTTGATTCCGTGATCGATTCCCAAAGTCAATTTATATTGTCTGAAAACTCAAACCTTTTTACATGGCACTGGAGCTTTACTTATTTGAAATTTAATTATTCCGAATAATAAAATCGAATGATATTTTATTAAAAATTATTTTAATGACGATAATGTTTTATTATTGTGGTAATGAGTGATGGCGAAGATAAACCAATTTTGAAGGGATCTTCGATTTGATATGTACGACCTATAGACCACACTATTAAATGTTTAAATACAATTTTTTATGATATTTTTTAGCTGAATAATTTTACTTTCTGCTTGATGTTAAAAGGAACTTCCAGACACGTAAATAAATATTTGTCTTACAAAATTAATTAAATTTTTTTGAATTTTTTAATCGCGAGAACTTCTTTTAAATTGAGATAAAAAAAGACGAAGTTAAGTATGCACTTACTAATTACTTTGTATTTAAATATTTCTTTTACATCATTTTTGAAAAAAAAAAAAACTTTTTTTTTGAAAAAAGTAAAATTTTGGTTTCGTAATTTTTTCTTTTTTTAACTTGTTAGCTTGTTTCTATACTTAATAATAAATAATAAAATTAATGACAATTATTTTAATCTTAATTTTATTAATTTCAAAATTCAATCAACCAGGAAGAAAAACTATTATATCAATAATAAAATACCAATGACGATCATTTTTTTCAAAATTATATATTTTATTTTATATTTTAGAATAACGCTGATCATTTTGTTTTTCGATTTTGCAATCTATGCATTTTTCGACTCATTTTCAATCATTTTCGGTCCATCTTTTAGTTAAAAAAAATCAAGTGCGAATCCAGCGTAATTATAGATAAATATTAAACTAAAAATAATGGAGGAATCAGATCGATCTATGGTTGAATAAAATGATTTTTAATTGTTAATTATAGAATTTTTGAGAAATTAACACAAATTATTCTTTAAATTAGAAATTTGCTGTTGTAAATTTTTTCAATGTATAGGTCTGGCCTGTATGCTATGACTCAGTTTTCATTCGCTGTCAGGCACAAATTATATGAAAGTTAAGTACAGAGAAAGTTCTTAATTGTTTTTTTTTTTTAAATTTTGTTATTAGATCCAAATACTACCGCGGTTAACTGAAGTAGTTTTTAGCAAGAGTCGTGTGCGTAAGAGTAACCGGCGGCGGCGTCAAAAATTGACGACGGTTCAGGAATGATGGAGCGACGTACAGGTTATATAGACATATGTCTGCAAGTTTATTCTGTCGTTTCACATATTTCCATTTTATCTATAGGAATAAATTCAAAAGGTTCCAATTTGATTTCTTCGATTTCTTCGATTTCTGTCTTAATCTCTGTACATAAATTTGAAGCCTCTCTACTTATAGTGGCAACTGATAGCCTAACGGATCTTTTCCTTAAACGGTTTCTGCTTTCGACTTTACAGAGCCCATTACTATCACTGGTGCTGCTACTCATATTATAGTCACTGTCTTCTTCCGACGGATTATAACTATCATCTGACGAGTCTAAGCAATCAGAGCTGTATTGTTTTTTACTTTTACTTTTTTTATTTTTTATATATAAAGTTTTTATTTCTTCATTTACTATATTTGTTTCTATAATTTTATTCTCTTCACATGCAGACGCAACTATATTCCCACATTTATTTTTCTTTTTTTCTCTCTTGTTCATTTTGGAATTGTCT
Organism: Catotricha subobsoleta; assembly: GCA_011634745.2. Classification (NCBI taxonomy): domain Eukaryota; kingdom Metazoa; phylum Arthropoda; class Insecta; order Diptera; family Cecidomyiidae; genus Catotricha; species Catotricha subobsoleta. The sequence continues at coordinate 52,745 of JAABKK020003624.1, forward strand.
TCAGATACTTCAGATACTCGACTCTTACTAGTTCTTTTAATATCTTTTTTCTTTGATTTAGCATATTTCTTTGATGGTTCAACTTCTTTATATTTTCGATCTGTGGACACATCTAAGGGATCTTGCTCAAGCGGAGGTAATCCAATCGAAATACGTGTTTCATTTTCTGCGGCCAATTTTTTTTTCTTGGTACAGTATGGTCCTCTTATTAGAGGTTTTGATGGTGGCTTTCGTACTTTTTCCTTGATAGGGAGGTTATCGTCAATGATAAGGTCCGCAAGCCGCATTTTAGCAGCACCTTCTCCAGTAAAATTTCTTACCTCGCCATTATATTTTAATGCTACTCCGTGCAAGTTGCCTTGCAATAACCAAAATCTAATCGTTTTATTACTAATTGCTAAAGTAGATTGAAATAAGCGTTGACATACTGAATATCTGATAGTTTTTATATGCAAGTGATATCGTAATGTCACTCGATAAGATTTCTCCGATTTCGATCTTTTGCGTTTTGGACGTTCAATTTCAATTAAAGAACTGACAAACATTTTTCGCTGGGACCAATCCATATTTTTCCAGAATAGTTTAAATATTTCTGCACGAATTTCTTCAGTAAACTTTGCGCAAAACTTATGTCTGTTTGATACTTGCTCAGAGCCTGATATACAATGTGGACCCATAGCTCGTTCTTTTCGTAATTCATTTGTTTTAATTTTTTCGCCAGTTTTTTCACTTAAACCAATTAAACGTGAGGTAGTATACGCTTCACCTCTGAGACGTGCCACTTTTGCTTTGTTGCGTTTCCATTCACTTGGATTTCGTGTACGTTTTATTGGTAGATCTCCTTTCTTACGTCGAATTCTTTTTTTTGTCTTTTTTGAGGCAATTATATCAACATTATTAAAGCTATTTTTGTTGGTTTGTGCTTCTAACGGAGTCTTAATATCGAAGACGACATTGTCGATTTCTACATTCATTGTCTGGGATTCTTGATTTTGGTTGTTTATATCTTTAGATAATCTTATTTGTTCATTAAAACTTGTGATTTGAGACTTATGTATACGGTCTTGCATTACTTTGCGTGTCACAGTTTCAATTGGTTGTATTTGGGATTTTATAACTTCTTCGATGTTTTTGTCATTAGATATTATACCGTTATTCTTACTAGAATTAGAATCATATAAATTTAAAAATGATGAAATATTATCTCGAAGTCTTAATTTACTTCTAGTTGGTACATTAGTATTATTATAAGCTACTTCTATGTCTTCTGTAACCTCATCTAGTTTTTTTACTTTATTATGAACAAAATAGTTTTTATTTGGTTCGATTTCAATTTTTTCTGATTCCGACGATTGCTTTTTTATCGAAGATTCATTTGTTAGTTCTTTAAATTTTCCACCTATGGGCATATCTAATAGCTCTTGTTCAATTGGAGGTAATCCAAGTGAAATGCGTGTTTCATTTTCTGTGGCCAATTTTTTCTTCTTAGTGTAGTATGGTCCTCTTATTAGAGGTTTAGATGGTGCTATTCGTACTTTTTCCTTGATTGGAGGCTTATCATCAATAATAAGGTCAGCAAGCCGCATTTTAACAGCACCTTCTCCAGTAAAATTTCTTACTTCACCATTATATTTTAGTGCTACTCCCTGTAAGTTGCCTTGCAATAACCAAAATCTGATCGTTTTATTACTAATTGCTAAAGTAGATTGAAATAAGCGTTGACATACTGAATATCTGATAGTTTTTATATGCAAGTGATATCGTAATGTCACTCGATAAGATTTCTCCGATTTCGATCTTTTGCGTTTTGGACGTTCAATTTCAATTAAAGAACTGACAAACATTTTTCGCTGGGACCAATCCATATTTTTCCAGAATAGTTTAAATATTTCTGCACGAACTTCTTCAGTAAACTTTGCGCAAAACTTATGTCTATTGGATACTTGATCAGAGTCTGATATACAATGTGGACCTATAGCTCTTTCTTTCCGTAATTCATTCGTCTTATACATTTTCTCCCCAGTTTTTTCGCTCAAACCAATTAATCGAGAGGTTGTGTACGCTTCACCTCTGAGACGTGCCACTTTTGCTTTGTTGCGTTTCCATTCAGTCGGATTTCTTGTACGTGGTTGAACCGGAGGATCCCCTTTCTTACGTCGTATTCTTTTCTTTATTTTGTTGGTGTCTCCTGACATTTGCATTTGTGATTTCAAAAAGTCTTCATGATTTTTGTTAAATGTAATTAAACTTTTAGTATCATTACTTCCTTGTTGATTATATTCAATATTAATCTCTTTTGCTAATGTTCTCTTATTTTCATTTGAATCATTTGTCAATAAATTGTTACCTACATTTTTATGAGTGCTTTTGATTGAAATACTATTTAATTGTTGAATAGAACAATTTAAACTAGATTTTACTATCGAATTCGGAAATTGATTGTTTGAAATTGGATATATTTCTGTGTGCGGAACTGACGTGAAATTAATTGATGGCTGGAGAGATGAATGAAATTGTGGCTCTGAATAAAAAGGAGAATTCTGATATAATTGAAGGGGTGATGTATTAATATGTTGCTTTTCAACATGATGCAGCTCAGATAAAATGGAATGTGGAACTTCTTGATGAATCGCTAGACTGATGTTAGAATCTACAAAAATTAACGCATTTTTTAAATAAACACATAGTTTCATAAAAAAATGTTATGTTTTATTTCTCGTCAGTGGGCTAATTACCATTTCTATGTTTAAATCTATAATGTTTTTGTGAATGCTGTTGTTCAGTTTCATTTTTAAAATAATGATATACAGGATTTCCTGTAGTAGTTGTATAATATGTATCTTCCATAATGCTGAGGAAAAATAAGTAAATAAGTATATATATAATGCATTAAAATATATAAATTTTGCTAAAAATATGTATACATAAGTAATAGGATTTATAAGTACAATTATTCAAGAAATATCTGCGTAAACAAAACAAATTTGACAAGATAAAAAAGAGGCTAAAATAATATACCGATTTTTTCCACTACATTAAAATCTATTATATAAATATTAATGGCAATTAGTTTCATTTATAATAATGTAGGTACTTATATTAATAATTATTTTTACAAAATTGACAGAAGTGCAAATAAATGAATGATACCTACATATGTTTTAATGTTTGATTTGCTAAATCAATGTTCTTGTTTTAATACACGATATATTTTTATTCACAATTTTTACTTTAATTGTTTTTATTATTAAAAATTACCATTATTTTTAATTGTTTATTTGAGAAAGATTCCAATAATTTTTGTTTTAATATTTAGCTCTCTATTTCTGTTTCATTTCACAAATTGTGACAAAATGAATTTGTGAATTTGTTTTGATTGGTGCGTGATTCGTGTTCATAAGTGCAAGAGCTGTAAATAAACGATATACTTTATCATCATCATCATCATTGTCATTGTCATTGTCATCATCATCATCATCATCATTGTCATTGTCTTTAAACTAGTACTTACTTATAAATTATTGCTTGTTAATATTTTTCAGAACATCGCCTGCGGAAACTTGTAATCTAATATTAACACAAAAAGTTAATACTTAATCATATGTAATTTTTCGTAATTATTTGGAAATTAAGTTTTTAATGAATATAAGTATAGCTAATTGATGTTCGTATGCTTTTTCGACATAAGTTGTTCTCGTATTTTTTGTTTGTTTGTTTTTTTTTTTTTTGCATAGGTCTGGATGTAAATCAGGAGCATTGATTTCTTTTTTTGTTCAAAATTTTGTCATTAACGTATTACAGAACTCAATTACAATAGATTTGAGAGGAAAAAAGGAGAAAATATGTGCAGTTGACGTCATGTTGGTCACGACTCGTCGGCTCCATGGTACAATAACTAGTTAAGAGTGTGTATAAGTACTTTAGAGAAAAAAGGAAATACTTAAATGGTTTTGTTGCCATTTAGATATTGAATTAGATATTGAGTTAAAAAAAAAACATTTATGATTCTATTTTTATTTTTTTGGTTATTAATATCAATATTATTTTCTGAAATCAGATATTAAATTATTAAATATTATAATGTTTTTTATATTATAATTACATTAAGTTATATTCTCACGTTATCTCATTTGATTTTCTGTCTGCATTGTCTACAACAGAAGACTCACCTTCAGTTTTTATTTCTTCCCCTAATCCTACAAATAATAGTTCGGGTGCTATGAAATAATCTTCATCATCATTGTCGTCGGACTCTGTGGTTTTAATTTCATTTATGTCAATACGAATAGATGTAGAAGCTTCTTCTTTCACTTCCGTAATTTCTGATTTAATTTGTCTTAGAAAATTATGTGATGATGAGTCATCATTATTGATCACCGCAGTGTCTTTTTTATCAACAATTGACGATTTTAACTTAGTTCCATTTTTTAAAGTTCTCTGTCCACTAAATTTAACGTCTTCTAAAGAGTCGCCACTATCGTTATCACTACTACTGCTATTGCTACTATCATCTTCTCCTGAACTACAGCTATCACTTGAAGACTTAGAATAATCGGAAGTAAATTTCTTGCTTAATATTCTATTTTTTTTCGAATATTTGCTAGATGTGCTGGGTGTATCAAGTGAAATATCTCGCTCTGATATATTTTGCTCGTCGGAGACATTATCAAGTCTTTCTTGTTTAATATTTGATTCTGATACCCGAATATTCTTTGTTTTATATGGCCCTCGTATTTTTCCTTTTTTCTTTACAGCCTTATTTTTTCGTACTGATTTGGTTGGTGGCTCTCGATATTTTCGAACATTTGTGACATCTAATGGATCCGGTTCAAGAGGAGGTAATCCTTCTAGTGCTCTTCGTTTATTTTCTTCGGCTAATCTTATTTTTTTCGTCTTATAATGTCCTCTAATCAAAGGTTGCGGGGATTCTTTTGGTTTTTTCTTCTTTCGAGGTTCTTCATCATCTTCAATAATAAGATCTGATAAGCTTCTGTTCTTTTTTCTGAGATTAGAAATTGTGTCATTTTCACCTACTTTATCTTGTGCAGCTTGTGCTTTAACAATCATTCCATGGGTATTTTGCATTAGCCAATATTGTACCGTTGCATCCTTAATACCTAGTGTATTTAAGAACAATTGTTTGCAAACATTATATCGCTTATTATTGATTCGCAAGAAATACAAACATGTTACACCACGTCTTGATGATTGCCCTTCATCTACGGTTCGTCGTTTTGGTTTTAACACATCAACGGCTTGGGATACAAACATTTTTCGTTGATTCCATGTTAATTTTTTCCAAAAAATGTTAAAGATTTCTTGACGAATATTTTCAGTAAAGATGGAACATTGTCGCTTACTTGATCGTTGACAAAAAGAAGATGTACAAGTTGGTCCTAGAGTTCTAGGCTCACGTATTGCTCGACCTAAGCTTTTTCGACCTGTTTTCTCATCTAACTGTTTTACAACGTATCCTACATATGCCTCACCGCGTTCGCGGGCTTTTTTTGCTTTTTCACGAAGCCAATTGTCTGGATTTCTAGATCTAGGTTTTGGAAGTGGATCTCCTTTTTTACGACGCAAACGTTTCTTCTTCGGTTTTGTGTCTAATTGGGTAATAAGTTGATGATATTGTTGCTGAAATTCAGTTTGACTAGGATCTAATGCTGGTCGAACATCATAGCTGGAAGATGTATCATTTGTTTGTAATTCGGATGTTGCCTCATTAATATTCGTAGTTCCTATATTTTTCGATATAGTTTCTGTCTTACATGATTTCATGTTAATTTGATTAAACTCACTGTTTATAATTTCATCGTTATTAGTAATAATCGATGGCGAATTGTCCATATGTGTTACCGGAGTTTGTTCCTTGGTAGAATTGCTTTTCTTTTTTAATACTTCTAATTTAGTTTTATTCTCAGTAGTAAATGAATTTGAATTTTCAAATTTTTTTTCAACTTTTATAGTCTCACTAGGAATGACATTTTTAACAGTAGCAGTTGCTACTTTCTTTTGCTTAGGCTCTTTTTTAAATACCATGCCATGTTGTGACTGATCTACCCATAAACGTAGAGCAGATTCACCAACTCCAACTGTATTCAAGAACATTTTCTTACAAACTCCTAAACGTTTATTTTTGATACGTAAAAAATAGTTCAACGAATATTGTCGTCTTGAGCCCAAATTATCTGTTCGACGCCTTTTTACCGGAAACAATTCAACTAAATTTGAAACATATATTTTACGCTGCTCCCAATCCAGTTCCTTCCAAAAAATCGTAAAAATTTCCTGACGAATTTTTTCAGTAAAACGAGAACATTCTCGTTTAGAGGACCGTTTACAATACTCTGATGAACATGTCGGTCCAATTTCACGCGGTTGACGAATAACATCCATAGTAGTCTTAGATGTTTTGCTATCACGTCTGTAGCCAACATATTCTTCACCTCTCATGCGGGCAATACGAGCCTTTTCACGCTTCCATTCAGCAGGATTCCTTGTTCGTGGTAATGGTGGTGGGTCTCCTTTTTTACGACGCAAGCGCTTCTTCTTCGGTTTACCTGTATCCTCGGATATAAATTCGGTGGAGGTAGATGTTGATGGTAATGGTGTTTGTCCTTTTAAAGTTTTTGTTGTATTTAAAAGTTTTAACTTAGGCTTTTTTGCGTTTTTAGG
>JAABKK020003625.1:0-27880 GCA_011634745.2 Catotricha subobsoleta
AAAAGAGATGTTATCAAAGATGATAACTCCGAAATATTGCCAAAAAAAATGCGATCATCTAGTCCACCAAATGAAGATATGGAAGTAAGCATTTTTTTTTTTTATTTGTTATAATTTACTGAATCTTATAAATTTAGATAGTTTCTTGATTTATTGACTATAATGGCTCGAACTATCAAATAAACCTAGCTTATTAGCTTTTTAGATGTTTGGTGTGTTTTTTTTTTTGTTATATTATTTAATATCACCAATTTCACTTTACATTTTATTACAAGTTGCTCTTCTAGTTGATGCCAACCCATTCAATAATTCAAAATGCATATTGCCTAAATATATTTTAATATTTATTTATTTTAAATATCCTTTTAGGTAGACACAGATGATGATAATGCTTCTCAAACATCAAATTCATCAGTTGTAGGGCCATTGAAAAGAAAACTGGCTTCGAGAAGTGGAAAAATTTTGGCAGTTAAGCTTCGAAATTTTATGTGTCACAAAAATTTGGTAATTGAATTCAACACGCGTACGAATTTACTCGTTGGTAATAATGGAAGTGGAAAAAGTGCTGTACTTACAGCTTTAATAATTGGGTTGGGCTGTAAGGCAAATGCTACTAGTCGGAGTAGCAATATTAAACGTAAATTATTATTATTTTTTTCAATATATTATTGTGAGGACGTGTTTTTTAAATAGGTAAATTTTGGAAAAATCGCAATACATACCACTATAGTCACCGATTTGCACCATAAAAACATATTATTACATAACATTCATGGATAATAACCATGTCTAACGTAGTTTAAATTGGATTTGTCTACTGCAACGCTGTGTACTACGTAATAATGTTTACCTTAACTCAGTGCCAACTACACGTACTTATACTAAAGCACGTAAACGTATTTCTATCTTTAATCAAATAATAATTTGTGACAGTGTTCATTTCGTTTCTGCTAATTTTTCTTGAAATCATATTTATATATTCTGAAATGAAAAAATAAGAAAAATAAGATATCCGGTTGATATTCCTAACTTTTGTGTCGCTTTATTTTGTATATATTGCCGAAGAATAATTAAGAATGAAAAATTCAAATTATTTATTATGAAAACTAATAAAATCGCTAAGTCTCAAACGCCCTTGTAATGTTTTATAATTCCTTTATTAAAGACTTGATAAAATTGTTGTTGCTGAAAAATCACCATATTTGAAAAAAACCTCCTCTGATATTATTGTACTTAAAAATAAAACCATTTCATATCAGAATTAATAAGACGCGGGGAATCCTCAGCCACTATCGAAGTACACATATCGAATGATGCAAACGATGCGTTCGAACATGATACTTACGGCGATAAAATAATTGTGATTCGAAATATTCAGAGCAGTGGATCATCTACATACAAATTAAAAAATACAACGGGAAACATTGTATCAACGACCAGATGCGATTTGATAAGAATGGTCCTCTACATGAACATCCAAGTAGATAATCCTGTTTGTATTCTGAATCAGGATGCTTCAAGAAGTTTTTTGCGAGAGTAATTTTCTTTTTGTTTTGTGCTCATGAAAATTATGTCATATAATTTTCTATTTTCATTCTTTTTCATAGTTCTGATCCAAGAAAGAGGTATGAATTAATTCATTAATCATATTATGTTATATATAATATTAATCATTTTATAAATTATTTATTGCTCCAATAAAAATACTCATTGTTTTTGTTGTTGTTGTTAATTTTATTTAAATAAGTTCACTAGAGATTCACATGCTAGCATTAATTCGCTTTAGTTTCAATTCAAATTGGTTTTACCTGTGATTACGTTTTGTTGATCAATTATTTTATCTGATAATTATCCAATTACGAAAATATAGCTGGCATATAAATTCAGAATTTTAGTTATAAATATTTTCTAGACAATATAATTATTAATTGAGGGAATCATGCCAAGGATTTTTAAGATACTGTACCGATAAAAAAAATATGATTAGCAAATATTATTGATAGCTATTTCATAATGTGAAATATAAATAAATGGGTAAGCCTTTTGTTTCCTTGTTTTTTTTTTTTCTTTGACATGAAATTCCTTGTTTTTGAACGATTGTTTAATGAATTGCAGTTTTTGTTTTTATTGAATGTCTTTTGTGTATTTATTGACGTCAAATAATGAACAAATACAAGAAAATTATTTAAAAGTTAACTAATTTAATATGAGAAAAGTAATAAAATTGAAAGTATTAAATTTTGGATTGATCATCACACATTTTATATCGCAAATTTGTTATAGATCAGATAGAAATTTATGACCGCTTTTTTTAATGTTTCATTTAATTAATATAAGTAATGCAATTTTCGTTCTAACAAATCCTCTACTCTGATATTTATAATATATATAATTATATATATATTTTTCTTTTTTGAATATTGTTTGGACTATTAACATTTTTTAAATGCAATAGGTAAATGAAACAAAAATTATACTTATTAGACTTTAATTATAAGAAATTTGTAAAAAAAAAAAAAAAATGATTTTCAAGTAAAAATTAAATTATATAAAACTAATGCAATAAGGGTTGGTACGTAATATTAATAGATTTTTTTTTTTTTGTTTTTAATTAATTAATTTTTTAAATATTTTTTTTTCTGTCTGCTTTCTATTTATTTTATTTTTTTTGGGGATTTTTATTTTTTCTTTATGTCTGTTATTTTTAGAATAAAAAGCAAATAAATTTTATCATTTTACTCAACTTATTTCTAAAATTCTGTTCCATTTTGTTGTGTTGTGTTTTGTTTTTTTATTTTATAAATTATGCATTGATGGTTTGTTGTGATCGTGTGCCACCAGCGGCATTAGATCGATGACCAGTATAACCGGAACCGCCTTGTCCAGATCCGCCATGATGTTGAGCCTTATTAGTGCTATTTATTGGTCGTGAAGATGTATTATTTGAAGAGCGTTGTGATTGACTTTGATTGTTGATGCTATTTGTTTGACCTCTTTCAACACTATCACCACTATTTAAACGGTTGTTATTATTATTGCTTCGCTGTGGTAACGGTGGACCGTTTTTAAATGAAGGTGTGGCATTATCTCGTGAATCACGTGATCTATAATTTCCACCACCCCGATTGTAATTGTCTGATTTTTCAGTGCTGCGATAACCTCCATTACTACCGCTAGCACCATTCTGATAATACGAATCATTGTTGCGATAAAATGTATTTGCGTTGGTGCTATTGTTACCACCATTGCTGCGACCACCATTTGGATAGGAACTATTTGGTCGACCACCTCGATACCCATTTGTTGTGGTACCAGTCGTAACAGTGCCACTAACATTATTAACATTTCCATTACTATTACGTCCACCACCTGCTTTATGATTATTTCGACCATACCCGCCACCATTTCCCCCTGACCCATGTCGATATTGATACCGCTGACCGCCGGTACCACTCGACCAAGCATTTGAATCATCTTGACTGTTCTCATTAGAAACGCCATTCCATTCATTACTTTCTTGATTCGTAGCAGTTGCTGAACCGACATAAGGATCACGCCATTCATTATTACTATTACCAGCATCGCCACCATCTTTGTTATTATGGTGATGTGCGCTTGAGGATAATTTTGATTTTGTCGATGTTAATTGCAATGATGTATTATTTGCATCTTCCGGTTTCCATTCAGTTATTTCAGGAACACGCTGCTCAACAGCATCAGCTGATTTTAAAGCACCCGCTGGAGGCAAAACAACATTAGATCGTAATTCTTTTGTGACATTTCCAGAAACGATTTTGGATGTTGGAATGTTTGTTGCAGAGTTAGCAATTGTTTGTGTAATAAATTTACCATGTCCTTGCTGTTGTTGTTGTACAAGCATTTGAGGTACATTAGGTGGATTAGTTGGTGCCTGTTGCGGAACAACGGCTGATTGCACAACTGGAATAGGAATAGGCGCATTTGGTGCGGCAAAGCCTGGAATATTTGGTTGGTGTTGATGTTGTTGCGTTTGTGATGAAGCTACATCAACACCAGTTGGTGGTTTAATACTTGCATAAACGACATTCGGGAAAGTTTGGTTAGTAAATGTTTGCGTAGGGATTTGAGATTGTTGTTGTTGTTGCTGTAATGGTGGTGGTTGTTGTTGAGGTGAACTATTTGGATTCTGTTGTTGTTGTTGATATCCCGGAATACCAGCTCCTCCTATGTCCGGCGAATCTAGTTCAGACTCTTGTAAGAAAAAGAAATTTGCGCCACCTAACACCTCGGCGATTGGACGAATTTGCTGCATATACTGATGTTGTTTAAAATAGCCTTGTTCAACAGCTCTTACTGTTGTCGCTGCCACGTGGCTCCCATGAATTTGATGATTAGGTGGAGCTTGTTGTTGTTGCTGCTGTTGTTGCTGATGTTGCTGTTGTTGCTGTTGTTGCTGTTGTTGCTGTTGTTGCTGTTGTTGTTGTTGTTGTTGTTGTTGCTGTTGCTGTTGTAGGGGTAATGAGCCAGCAGCCGTTACTTGTCCAGAGTTTATATTAACATTGATATTTGGCTGTTGAACTATTTGTGGAAGGGTCTGGACGTTTGGTTGTGGCTTTTGTAGTGTTGGTTGAGCATTATTGACATTAATGGTTGATGCTACTATATTTGGAGGTTGTTGTGGTGGGAATGTTGGTACAGGAACAGCTGCAGCTGCGGGTGCTTCTTGAAATTCCAGATTTTTACCTTCTGTAAATATTTCCGAACTTTCAAAAGCAATATTTTCTGGTAAAGTTTTTATTACTTCAGTAGCTTCATCTTTTTCCGTCCTGTTTTCATCAATATCTCCGTCATTAGTCGAAACAACAGCTTCATTAAGTGATGATGGTGATGTCGATGGTTGACCAGACTTATCAAAATACCCACTTTTTTGAATATTTTTCAAAATTGTTCTCACATTTGCGTAAGTTGAACTTTCAAATTCTTTTTGTTTTCCATCAATCGTTAGCGCTAGATGATCAGCAGATTTTTGGGCAGCTGTCTTAAATGGTATACCAGCAGGTTCTGTTGCACGCTTTGGAGTAACTTTTACAAGACTATGAATGAAGAATAAATCTATTAATTAATTGTCTATGAAAACGATGAAGGCATAATCTTACAACTGATCTAATAATTCCAAATCGCTCTCTTCAAGTTTGCAGGCACCATTAGATCCTAACAAAAAATCAGCTCGAATAATTTCATCAGTCAATTGCGTTAAAACATCTTGAATTATTAATACTTCTCGGATTTTCGATGTCTCCCCTTGCTTCTTTGATGTTTCATCCTATTTTTTTGATTTAAAAAAAAATATATATATTGAAATAAAATCGTGAAATTTTAAATTAAAATTTGTCTACCTTTTTCTGCTTTTTCTTCAAGTCCTTTTCAGAAGCAGCAGCAATTTGCATTATTTGCTTCGAAAATTCTCTGGCAAAATCCAGAGTCATCGCCACCTCGTCATATTTAGAAACGGCAATTTTCTGATCGGCACTCAATTCTTTACCAGATTTCTCAATGTCACGATATGACTCCAATTTACTCTAAAAAAAAAAATAATAAACAAAAATATTATTTATGTGTTGAAACAATCATTTTAGGCTTTATTTTTATATTAAATCACATTAAAATAAATTACAAATATAACTGCGCACTTAGAAAATTAAAACGTAAACTTATAGTTAAAACGTAATATCTCTCAGTTTTTACTACACGGAGAGAAGTAGATAGATTGAACTATATATTAAGGGTACAAACCATTAAAAGCTATTTTGGACATAACCCTCTAGATTATTGTTTTTACTATAATTTAATAACTATTATCACGGCAAACTAAACTTTATTAGTTTGCTGTGCTATTAGCCAACCTTCAGTATCACAAAGTAACCATCTACGATAGTTAATATAACCCCACATGATGGTTATTTTTACACATCGTTTTTTTTTTTGGACGATATCCTTAAACTTTTTGCGGCCATCCATCGAAGTACTAATCTAATGTTTTACAACTTAACTTTCGTTACCCCTTTACTATTGTCGTTCTCACTATACGCTAACTCTCCTCCTAAAAAGTTTAGTTCCGAAATGCAATATTTCCTCTCCTTGCATTGTTTATGAAAATGGTAATATCAACAGATAAAGTAAAAATAACTATTGGATAGATGATAATTAAAAATGGAATACCATCGCACGGATGACTGATGCATTTCTGTCCGTTTATCCCCGAGTGAGCTAAGCTGAAAACATTCGTGTCTAATTGATTTTTTTTGTCACTGTTGTACCAGCTAGCTTCTTCTTTTTTTTATTTTTATTTTGGTTTCTATTACGATTATATGTTAATTAATTGTTTTTATTCTCTCATTCTGCAACGAAATTAATAGTGAAATTTTTTTTTTACTCCACAATGTTTTATCAATTAAAATAATTTGTACTCAATTTGACTAAAATTTCATTCATTAGATATATTTTTTAAATGTTACTAGACAGTTTTAAGTACATATTAATTTATAAATTGAAAATATAAAACCTAAGATTTTTTGTACTGTACTAAAAGCACTAATCCTATTAAAAGTGTATAGGCAGTTAGGGCAAATGGCGTGAACGTGAACGTAAGTATTGTGCGTGAACGTAGAAGTTTCAAAAACATAATAAAATTCGACAAAAAGTAAGCGACCATAAAGTCGCGTTAAATATAACTGACGTAACTTACAAAAATTTTATGGTCAAACTTCGCTTATTATCCTCAAATTTTATTTGTTTTTCATGAAATTTGACACTTCTACGTTCATGTTAACGTTTTATGGCGTGAAGGTAAGGGTGTTCATGCCATTTCCCCTAACTGCCAAATAAATAAATTATAAGTAGGTGTAGAGAAAAACAAAAACCGAAAGAATTCAATGACTGGAATTATAAGTAATCGAATTCATTATTATATTATAATTGAATTTATTTAGTGTCAGTAAAATTATTATTCCGCTGTAATTAAATTTAAGCAAATATTGTTGCTACAAATGCCATACCAAAGTTGAGCATTATTTTAATGCGCAATATGTAAATACATTTTTAAAATATTATTTCAAACATTATAAAATGCTTAAATAAGGTATTTGCGATTATTGGGATAATTTTTTGGAAATTCCTATAAAAAAGTTTAGACATAATATTCCCATATTTGATATAAAACAATGAATCGCGTCAGAAATATACTCATAAATATTAACAACATAATTAATAGTGTTTGTATCACAAACATCAAAACAACAGAACATTGTTTTCGGAGCGCTCCAAATGATATTTTAGATAAAATTTTTGCTCAAATATGCAAATGTACAAAAATTTAACAAAATTGATTTATAGCAATTTTCTTTAAGAAATCCATTTTTGGCATTGTCAGAATTGAATCAGTTATTTCAAAAACCCCATAAATCACTTTTAGGTTAGTTATTGGGAAATCAAAGAAAACTGTTCTCCCACTAACTGTAACTGTCACTGACAATTTTTTTTGTTTTATATTAAACCTCCTTTGGATGCCTAATTAATCTTGACTCTACAGTACGCTCCATATTGACTAATTAGTTAGTTATTAATTAATTTTTAATTTTTAACGCCCCTTGACTTATGGGGTTTCTGAAATAACTGATTCAATTTTAAGGCGCTGTAGTACATAAATATCAATAAGAAGTCGAGTTCACTATTAAATATTTGAGACTATTAGAATCAAAAACCGTTTATTCCATTTGCGATGACAAGCGATTTTGTATCATATCGCTCTATACAATTAGGATCAAAATCGCCTGCCAGCGCAAATGGAATAAACGGTTTTTGATTCTAATAGTCTCATTTATACTAGAAAAATTAAAATTAACAAATTATATTATATTTATATTATAATTATAATCATAAAACGATCGAATAACATTCACAATGCAAAACTGCAATATACTGACCACTAAATTAATTAAGTATTTTCTAATTTATCAAGAGGTGAAACAACACTAAATTTTAACTTTTTTTTCTTTTGATTACTACTTTAAGGGTAGTACGACTGCGATTTTGTGAAGGGACAACATAGTGAAAAATCAAAATTTTACGGATACTGAAAGCGTTGTAAAATTTGACATTTCTTGAATGAATTTTCACTTCTCTTCACGGCAATCGCAGTGTACTACCCCTAACATTAAAATAATTCTAAAGACCATAAAGCAATTACATGAAATCAATTTATTATCAGACTTTTGCTTCTCGAATAAATGTTTTTAAACAAAAGATCGGCGACGTTCAATAATAAGTTTATGACTTATGTTACATGTGGCTTATTTCCCTTCTTTTTAATCTCTCCTCAGCTAATACAAGAGGATCTTATTAAGTCAATAACATTATTGTTATTAATTTTGTGTTAAACATTTTAAACTAATATATTACGTCTCGGTGTGTTTCGCCGTCCTCCGATATTACAATATTTTAGTTTTATTGAATTCAGTTACCTATGTATTGGTCGAGAGATTTATGATTGTGTGTTATGGTAATATAAAAAATGACGATTCAGTATGGAGTAACTATTTTATTAAAAAATATTGATAGACAAATTTTATTACTCATAAAATGATAATTAAGTAAAACAGATGACTGGGGAACACTTGCACTTTAAAAAAATAAAAAGAATGGTTTCATTTATATTGAAAATGTAATTAACGTTTTTTATTTTTAATTTGAA
Organism: Catotricha subobsoleta; assembly: GCA_011634745.2. Lineage (NCBI taxonomy): Eukaryota > Metazoa > Arthropoda > Insecta > Diptera > Cecidomyiidae > Catotricha > Catotricha subobsoleta. The sequence continues at coordinate 8,729 of JAABKK020003625.1, forward strand.
ACTAAAAAACGTCTTTATTCATTTAAAATTAAATCACAAAATGGGGACAATGAGATTAATACATTCAAATATAAAATTATAAAAAAAAAAACAAACTACAGTCCAAAAGAATTTATTTGGAACTTACGTCACATATATCCCAATAAGATAAATTTGATAATTTAAAATCTAAATATGTAACTATTACTTATATTGATTTTTCTATATGTTAAGGAAAAATAATTTACCGCCGATCACTATTTAATTACAAACACAAAACTTATTTTAAATTGATAACAAAATGTTTACACATTGCTGGTACTTACACGATCTAATCGCTTTATGCGTGCAATTTATATATTTACTGTATGCGGGTTTTTTTAATTTTTTTTTTTTTTGGAGCACATGTATTCGATGCTAATAATCTACGATATATAATACAGTTAGATACTAAACTATTTGAAAAAACTATTTGAAAAAAAAAAAATGGTTTACCCCGAATAAATATTATAATGATCATGGAAAATATGGCGTCCTTCTGTACAGTACCGCGACCGAACAAAAAAACTAAATAATAATAATATATCAAAGAATTTTAACCAATGTAAATAAAATAATCTTGAAAATATATTTATGGTGATTGCAATATTATTAATCATTTCTAATTTAGTCTTAAGTCATATACTTCGCCCTAAAAATTCATAAAAATATTAACAAAGGAAAAAAGTAGTGAAATAAATTTTTTCCATATAAATGGGTGGCGTATGTTACATTGAGTTAGTCATATACGCTATATATATATATATATACCGCACAATAAATTCATTTTGCCCATCGTGTACACCATCATACAATGATACAATGATTTTTAGAAGGGGGACAATGACTTACCTTGCGTTTTTCCAAATTCCGTATTTTATGATCAATTATCACCAGAACTTGTCGTATCGGTGAACTATTATCAACATTTTCGGCCGTTGTGGTATTATTTGTGCCCACATTGATGGCTGAAATGTTGGTTGGTGGTTTTTCTAATTTTACACTCGCGGCAGAAGGCATCCTTTACAGGCAACTGAAACAACAGGAATAAATTTTTATTTGGGAGAAAAAATCAAAAATGGCCACCGTTATTTTTTTTTAAATGCATGAAGTTAGTTTCGTAAAAAGAACTATACTTATGTTCGCAGTTTATGTTTTTTGTTTTTTTTCTTTGTTAATTTTACAGCAATTTTATAGCAGCCCAATGAAGATGTTACTAATAACACTTTCATAACATAATAACTTGAGAGTTATCCTAGATTGCTTAATTAAAAAACGTTAGTCTTTTTCTAACTTGGATATAAAAATAAACCATTTCCTGGTCCATGTACGTGCACGTACTTAAGAAATAATTTCTTCTAATTGAATTGACCAAGGCCTTCAAAAAACTTACAATTTGTAAATACAATTTACATATGTGTATAATTTTGTGTTTCACAAAAATTGCGTTCGATTTTTTACAATTTACAGCTGTAATTTATAAGTTTATGTTTCACAAACATTTAAAATTAGTTAAATATTAGTTTACAATTTGACATATTATTACATTATTATATACATCTGTGAAAGTTCTCGTCCCTGTACTCATATAGATCATTCACGCGTTTTACATTTTTGTGTATGTGTGAGTGTGAAAGTGCGTCTGATGATGACTTGATTTTACAATATTTTTGAAAAATGTCGAGATTTGGATTGTTGCATCGAAAGGTGCGCCATTCATCTTATATTCTACCATTAAATCCTGAGAAAAACAAAGTCTTCATATAACACGTAAGTTTCTGGACGCTTAACTTTACACACTTAATCGAAGATTTTTTAAAAACTATAAGTCGGATCGTTTAAATGTAAAAGTAGTATTGTCACTTTCGGATGAGCCTAACATTTTTGTTGCAGAAACTTTTAATTGATCTCTTCTAGTTTGCGAGATATTTCTGTTTAAGCATGTAATACAAAAAATTGCACGCAATTTTATTGTTGTTGTTGTATTACACGCTTAAACAGAAATATCTCACAAACTAGTGGAGATCAATTAAAACTTTCTTCAGAAAAAGTGTTAGTCTCATCCGAAAGTGACAATACTACTTTTACATTTAAACGATCCGAATTATAGTTTTTGAAACATGTTTGATTAAGTGTGTAAAGTTAAGCGGCCGTGTTCGAGTTATGATCCAAGTAAATCGAAATGATCCAAAACATCAATATATGTAGTAGATAAACTCTATATGAAATTAAAAGGTGCGTAATTACGTATTTTGGACCATTTAGATTCACCACTAAAACACGTCTAGTATTCACAAATCTGTTAAAAGGCGAAGGAATTTTTCCACCCCAAAAAAACTGAATTCTTATCTATGTTAAAGATTAAAACTACGTTTTTAAGGAAGCTTAAATGTATGTTCACTCTCATTATCTTTTTTCACATGATGTTCTTTGGTTAACGTTTCATATAGGACCATGCATTCTGTATATGCTTGAATCGCCGCATCTGCCTATGAGTAATTTTAGTTTTAGAAAAAGATGTTCCATTTTTGTTGATTATTTATGCATATATAAATATTGATGAAAAAGTGATAAACATTTTTCTAAGTATTAAATTGAATTAATAAATATAATCAAATCTATAGTTTTCATTTGTTTGTTTTTTTTTGTTTTGTTTTTGTTTAATAGTTTTTATTAATAATATATTAGTTAGTAACATTTCTTAAATAACCTTAATAATTATATTATGCTTAAAACTTTAATGATTCATAATAAAAAATATATTTAAAAAAAAAAAAAATATATTATTTTCTACATAAAGAAAATGGAAAATGAAATATTGGTAATTTAATTGTTAATAAGACAAATTTTTTAATAGAAATGAAATATTGTTTCGTTTGCAAAATCATGTAAAATGAAGACAATGGATTAATGATTTCCAAACTTTTTAATTTATTTAGTTTTTAGTTGCAAACTACCTGGAAAGCATATCGCATTTCTGTGCATGCGGGGCCATATCTATTATTTTCAATTAATTTTAATATACATATAATTCTTATTTTTTTTTTTTTATCTAATCATATCCTCTTTTATAAAATTTTCATAAAAACTAGACGATTTTTTATTTATTTATTCGATCTGAACTGACAATGACTATTGAATTTTCCGTAAATTTATTTAATTAAATTAAATAAAATAAATCAAAAAAAAATATTAATATATATTTGTATATAAATATATATTAAATATCAAATCATAAATGACGATTCAAAATAAATCAATACTTGGAAGTTATTGATCGGTTAAGTCAAAATCTTTTTCCCAGCTTTCATCTGATGCTGCATCAGCATCACCTTTTAAATCTTCAGCAAGAGTTTTCACTTTACTAGACGATTCTTTATTGAAATGATTTTTCTGCATATTTAAGTTGTTATCATCATTGGATTTTGTTGTTGATGTTGTATCTTTACTGTTATTATTGTTACTATTTGATTTTGTTGTGGCGACTTTATTTTTTGCATTATCTAACTGTTTTATTGTGGCGGCAGTATTTTTATTGGTCGTTGTGTTTAGTTTTTTATTTCCGGTCGAAGTTGTTTGCTTTTTTCCTTGTTGTGATCTCGATTGGTCTTTCTTCGATTGTTGGCTTTTTGATTGCACTTGCTGAGCGGCATTTTTTTCGGATGCGATTAAATTTTCGTTGCTCTTTGCAGATTCCATTTGTTGAAGCTACAATTTTAAATTATTTGATTTGAGAAAAATTCTAAATTTTAAATTGAAATAGAAAACCTTACTTTTTCTTCAAGTGGAATAATTAGACTTTTTCGTTTTTCACGTTCCTGTATTTCAGCTTCATATTCCTGTAATAGTCTGGCTTGCTCTTCTTCTGATATTTCCTCAGTACCAAAATCTTCTGCTTCCCACTTAATATCTGTGTCTTCGATAATAAGCTCTTCTGCAACAGTGGCAACATCGACATCATTACCAGTTACTTCATCACTACATTTAGCAACTACCTCAGCATCATCATCACCATCATTAATCACTTTTTTCGGTTGTTCCGTTTGAACAATAGTGGCGGCACGTTTTGGTGAAATCGTCTTATTTGACCGAACTTCAGCTTTAGCCCGACGCTCTGCTAATTCAGCATTTGCCAAAGCATCTTCAAGTAGAGCTCGTTTAAATAAATAACGTTTCCAAAATTCCATATGTGATACTTGAGCAGGCACTAAACTTAAATATTTCTCATTTAAAATTTCGCTATTCGTTAAATGTTTGGCTAATTGATTTTGTGTAAATTGATCTTGTTCGATAATTTCTAGCCAACGTTGATAGTTTTCGGTGAGCGTACTATCCGGTGCTGTTAAATATGTTGCATCGTTCGATTGCAACTCAGCCAAATGTTTTTGAAAACCAGTTAATGTAATAATACCATCACTGGTAATAAGTACTGCTTCAGCATCGTCATCTTCAACAGATGGTGCTAAAGCTTCAGTTACTTGTCCAAAGAATGAACTTATACTTTTCTTTACGTTACTAGCAGTTGATTCAGGCTCATCTAATTTTAATGTTTCACCAATAGCTGAACTTGCATATGAAACTTCTGTACGTACAGCTGTTGAAATTTCATCTAAATCACGTTTAACAGCTTCCAATACAGAAGCGGACTAAACAAAAAAATAGAACACAATTTAGCTTCTATAAAAGAAGAAATCAACAATATAAATTTTACCTTAGTTTTTGCTGAATTTATCCAGGAGCCCCACCAATTATTATTGCCATTTGAGGTGGAAGGAATTTCATCATTTCTACAATATTGTATATGCAAAGAAAATAATATAAGTTCTTTTTAGTTTACACGTCGCCTAAATACATATTTGTATCTATAATTAAATAATTAATATTTGTGTTATGAAAGTTATTGCTATGTGTGTGTAAGGAGTGTGAATGTAGTAAAAATATTCAAAATTAATATCAAGATGTAGAATAAAAGTAAAAATAATTAAATAATTAAACGCGAAAATTTAATAAAAAATATGATAAGAAAAATTTAACGTCGTGTACACACACTTACACTTGGACTATATCTACAATCTAAATAACTCTACAGTAGAGTAACTGTACGAGAAATAATACAAAGCAAGAAAAAAGAAGAAAAAAAAAATAGTGTCGCAATGTTTTTAAAAAGTTTTAAATTTATTTATTTACGCTCTCTACTTACCCATCAGCCATTTTATTCTACTTTTTTAAACACAAAATATTTTGATTTGTTAGCAAGTCTTTTCTATAATTTTAATGAACAAACAAAATTTAATAAAACATATTTTAATTTTTTTTACAATTTCACAAAGAACAATGTTTTTATTTTTCTCTATTTACGGCCATATTGAAATTATATTCACGTATTTACGTTTCTTCTATGGTAATAAAAAAATGTCAATTGAACTGTTTAACGACATGTTCACACACTTACGAAAAATTTATTGTACTGTACTGTTCAAATTATGTGTTCATAAAGTACTAGGTATATTGTAGGTATACAATTATACATATTTATTTAAAATAAATCATTTTTTAAGTAGCATTTAGTCTCCTGAGTAACGTGTATAAATGATTTTGAAAATAGGTTAAATTTCGATGTGCTTGAGGCTCTTGAAGTTGTCAAAATTGCAAATTTAAAGCACTGTAATTTGGTTCCGTTACAACTTACAATTAATATTTCTGTATTCTCCGACAGTTAGAGTAAGTCAATGCCTTTCAAATAATATATTGATCATACGTAGTTTAGTGTAGTTATTATGTTTCAAATATCATCAAAAAATCGATTTTTCAAAATCTAATAACTCCGAACTTCGTATTAAACTACGAATGAATAATATATTATTTGAAAGGCATTGATTTGCTCTAACTGCTGGACAATACAGAAATACAATTACTTTTACATTAGTTGTAACGAAAGCAAATTATGGTGCTTTAAATAGGACCAGATATTGCAATTTTGACAACTTCAAGAGCCTCAACGCATATCGAAATTTAATTTATTTTCAAAATCATTTATACACATCATTTATTTACTCAGGAGACCAAATACTACTCAAAAAATAATGGTACCGGCAGTTCTGAAAAATTCGATCCACCCTAGAAATAAAATTGAAATTAAATATGGTATGTGTTTATTTCGTATGGTTTCTCGTACTACAACTACAAATAAGTTATTTATATTTTAAATACGAAGGAAAGAAAGAAGGAAACGTAATGTTATGTTCTGTCATCTAAATATTTACGAAATTTTCAATCGTAACTTATACGCAAAATTAAAATAATAATTGTATGAAAATATAAACCATTTGAGATGGCTGTCTATTTATTAAATAGTGCCCAGGTTGCTAGTAAGATATAATAAATTTAATTACAAATGCATTCAATTTAATTTGTAATTAATAATTTTATTTTGCTAATGAAAATAATAAATATAAGTTGTTATATAACTTTGAGGTTGTGCTATTGATGTCGCTGTTTTGATTTTCATTATAAAAATTAAAGGAAAATTTGTCTATAGTAAATATTGATACTAAATATTTCTTTTCTATTACGTAGAGCATCATAGCGGTGCATTGGGTGTTTTATGTTTAAGAAGTGGATCAATTGCTACCTATTCAACTACAGATGATAGTCCACGTACATTGAAAACAACTAATTTGGCTTCTTTGAAACGGGGTACCGGTGGTCGTTCCAGTTTTAATGGAATGGTTGTCAGCATATTTGGCTCAACTGGATTTTTAGGTCGTTATGTTGCCAATAAATTTGGTAAAATTGGATCACAAATTATTTGTGCATATAGAGGTGATCATTACGCTGCCTTACCTCTTAAACTGACTGGTGATTTAGGTCAAGTTTTGTTCCATTTTTATAACTTGAAGGACGAAAAATCTATTCAAGAGGCTGTTAAATATTCAAATGTCGTAGTAAATTTAGTCGGACGTGATTGGGAAACCATGAACTATGATTTTAATGCTGTTCATGTTGATGGTGCTCGTCGAATTGCTAAGTAAGATGAGAGAAACGATATTTTATTCCTATATTTTCTAATTTTTATGAATCTTTTTCTTTTTTTTAAATCATAGGGCATGTCGTGAAGCCGGTGTTGAACGGTTAATTCATCTATCAGCACTAAATGCATCACCACAACCAGAACCAATAATCTGGAAAGGTGGAAGCAATTTCTTAAAAAGTAAATATCATGGTGAACTTGCTGTTCGTGAAGAATTTCCTGATGCTACGATTATACGACCAGCCGATATCTATGGACGAGAAGATCGTTTCGTTTGCTATTACAGTCATGTGTGGCGGCGACAAATTCGTGGACTTCCGCTATGGTATAAGGGAGATCGTACTATTAAACAGCCCGTTTTTGTTTCTGATGTAGCTCAAGCAATATTGAATGCTGCCAAGGACCCAGACACAGCTGGTAAAGTTTATCAAGCAGTTGGACCACGTCGATATTTATTATCGGAAATTGTCGATTGGTTCTTTCGAGTAATGCGTAAAGATGAAGATTGGGGTTATTTGCGATACGATATGCGTTATGATCCGTCGTTTTTCTTCAAAGTATGGGCAACTAAGAAAATTACGACATCCGAATATATTGGAAATTTGCACCAAGAGCGCATTGAACGTGAACATGTAACTGACATTGTTGAAGAGGGTGTACCAACTTTAGAAGACTTGGGCGTTAATTTAACTTTAATGGAAGATCAAGTGAGTAAATAAAATCAATTAAAGGAAAGCTAAATTAAGAAGATTCAATTGTAGTGAAAGAGTTTAAAATTAAATTAAATTTTCTTTTCTAATTAGATACCTTGGGAGCTTAGCCCATATCGTGCACTTTCATATTACATTGAAGAACTTGGTGAATTTGAAGTACCAAAAAACCCAAAATTCATCGATCCTCGATTGGAATAACAAAAATTCGTAGCTTGAAATTAATTGTTTCCATTTAAAAGAAAATTTCACTCAATACATGATAAGTATGAGACTAAACTCTTGATAAAATGTCATTTCTATTAAATTTAATGTAAATATACGATAAAAAATTATAACTAAAAAGTACATCAGTGAAATTGTATTTTAAGATTTTGGTAGAAAATGTTATGATATTATTTCTGACATCTCATGTTCAAAAATAATAAATAATTAAATTTCAGTCGGGCTATTATTATTATTAACCATCATTATAATTTGAGATATATGCAACAAGACGAGAAACTAAAATGTAAAAGAACATGAAATGCATAATTGAAATATGTAAATGACTATAATCTTTTTGCAATAGGTTGCATTTACAATTCGTATTCGTATCGTATCTAAATGGTAAGGGTTTGCTTTCAAAAAGAGCAGTATAATCAAAGTTTTTTTATATTAAGAGAAAACCAAACATATGTTTTCCTTGTTATAAAGATGAATTTTTAGTTATTTTTGTTTATTTATTTTGTTTTTTTTTTGCTTGTATATATTTAATTTATATATTATATAATACATATATAAAAGACCATGTTCGCTACTTGTTCTAGTGTTCTGTTTGAGAAAATATAATGCTAAATTCACTTTTAAATTCAAGATACAAATACACATAAATTGTTGAAATTGTGAAATGATTTCCCTAATGGATATTTTCCAATGATAATGAATAAAATTAAAATTCTAGCTTTCATTCTAATGTGGTTGTCATTTAATTAATTTCATCTATTAAATTAATTTAAATTAATTTTGTTTCTAGCATAAAAAATTACATTATTGTTTTTATTGCTTTAAATAATTGTTTTTTTCTTGTGTCTTCCCCGCTTTAAAGACTATGTTCAGTTTTGGAAAGCCTCAAATTATTTTTAATTTATCTACGTCACTTCATGCAACCAAATATTTTCTAGATTCTTGATTGAATCTCATGTCTTTCTTTTTTTAAAGCTAATCCGTTGCCAATTTTTCTTAGCTTTCTTTTAATTTTTACTCATAATAAAAAAAATAGAAATAAAAAAAGTACTCCATCCGTTTTCTCAGGATTGAGTGGACGGATTTTGATGATTGACCGTTAGATGCAAAATTAAGTCGCTATCAAAATATATATATGGCTCTTTTTGGACCGTCGGTTTTTTTTTTTTCAAAAATGAAGTAAAATATGTATAAAATGAGAATTGTAGGAAAACGATTTATACCATTAATTTTTACAAAAAAAAACTATCAGACTGCTAATGAAGTCCGAATCCCAAATATTTTGTTCCACTGTGATATTATATACATTAGGGTGGATCGATTTTTTTTTTTTTCATACCTTCTACCATCATTTTTTTAGTTGCATTTGGTCTCCTGATTAACGTGTTAAAAGCAGTAAACTACGAATGGCCAATATATTATTTGAAAGTTATTGCCCTACGCTATCTGCATAATAAAATATATACACAATTATTTGTAACAGTACAGACATACAATGCTTCAAATACGGTCAAATATTGCGATTTTCACAACTCCAGCGGCTTACAGCACATCGAAGATCTCATTTATTTTCAAAATCCTTTTAACACGTTAATCAGGAGACCAAATGCAATTAAAAAAAATGATGGTAGAAGGTATGAAAAAAAAATTCGATCCACCCTAATATACATACTTGCTTTTGTCATGCTAAAAGGGGTATTATATTATAATTTTATTATTGTTCAGAGCGACTTATTAGTGTTTATGACAAATTTAAATACTATTGAGCTTGAAATGTGGTGTGTTTATGTATTTTTTGTTCAAAGAGAATTAAATATAAATCATTTAATTTCTGAATGAAAAATACTCATACATATTTTTTGAAGCTAAAAAACAATTGGTTTAATTTGAAATTATATAAACCAAAATCATTAAAAATGATTTAAAAAGTATATTTCAGGAAGATAATATGTTTGAAGATTAAAAAAATTAATTGGTTTGAGAGTAATGGCCTTCGGAAGCACAGCGCCTATCGGTAAAACAGGTGGAAACTCAATTGTGAATTATCTCAAAAACCCAGACTGGTAAAAATAGTTGAATGGCAGTTTTGGATTCAGCGTGTAAAAATACCCAAGAAACAGTTTTCGTAGCTCCTGACACTAAAATATATTGTAAATTTGTAAACTAGTTATTTTTTTATTTTTTTTGAAAATACGAACCAGATCTAAAATGCAAATTATATAGGATGAAATAATTATTCCTTTTGTTTCATTTAAAATAATAGAGCTTTATTATCATTAAATTAAGCACAAAAAGCGTATGAAAAATTACATGTTTATTGCTTATATTTACCCCGCAGGGGCCTCAAGATTTATAGTTTTACCGAATAAATAAATGAAATTAATTGAGAATCTAAAAGAGAAAACAAAAACCAAAAAAAAAACTAACTCCAAAATATTATAATGTAGAGAGTACATGTTGCATGTCCATTTATAAAAATGTGCTTCGTTCGCGTATATAATCTAAACGGCATGATTAATTTTGCAAAATATAAAATAATTTCATTTATTTTCTCACGCATTTTTATTTTTACATTAACATTTATTTAAATTTAAACATATTGATTGATTCAAACTAAATGAATGGCAACATTAATTTCTTTTCTCATTTTTTTTAAACCTGAATAAAATTTAATAAATAATAATATTAGAAAGAAAAATTAGGTAAATCGTGTATTAGGCAGGCTTTATTTGAAAAAAAAAAAATAGAAAAGAATAGTAAATCGTTTTTTTTTTTTTTAAATTAACCTAAAGATCTATAAAACTAATTAACTCCAAATGAATTTCAAAAGAATAAAAGTGAAAACAGAAAGAAAATATTATAAAAATTACTTTGGGTTTTAATTTCATAATAAAACCTTTTAACATTATAATGTATATGATGATGATATTTTATATTTCATAGTTGATTATAAAAAGCATTATTTAATTTATATTTCATCAATTTGTGTTTTCTTTGTTTTTTCATTTGCGAATTATATACAAATAATTATATAGTATTCAATAATAATACAGTCGATTAAATCATACCAAATCCTTTTGAATAATTAATCGCTTTTAACAATCGATCCTCTAATTTTTCTTTAGTTGTGTATTCGGGCAACAATAAAACATTATAACATGTATGACTTGTTGGTAAACGATCACTGTCGGAGCCATTACGTGCTATGACTAGTTTTAAACGACTTAGGCCACCAACTGGTACTCGATCGGAACCTATATAAGATGTTTTTTATTTTATTGTTTTTTATTTTATTATTTTTTTTAAAGTGATTGTTAACTTAGTAGAAAACATACCAGTTGTAAATTCTAATAATTTCTTCTTGGATTCCATTGACAAAGCATGAACAATATCCCAGAAATCAATAATTATTTGCGATTTATCCGAATAACCTCCTTCATATTCAGCTGCTTTTTCTAATTCATTGAAATCGAAATCCTGTGGACAAAATAATTAGTACAAATTACTGGAATTCTTTTATTTTTATCTTTAGGATGTAAGAAGGATCAAATTTCTTTTTTTATATTACTGTAAAATTTAATTTCAAATTTGCAGAAAATATAATTAAATTATGCAGAACTTAAAATTCAAATAGATAATAAATACCTTGCTGCCACAAACCAATAATTCAATTTCTTCTGGTCGAAATAGTAAATGAAGTGGTGATTCGTCAGTCACCATTTGGAAACCTCGACGAAAAGCTCGAAATTTTTTCTCTACACTTGAATTTAGTAAATAATCTGTATAAAGATCTACGAATTCCTAAAAAAAAAAAAACAATTACTAAGATATAAATTCTATAAACCATAAATAATAATCAATAAAACTCACCTGTTTATTATCTTGATTAACATAAATATTATCACCATTCTCTTTGAGCTCATGTGTCAATATATTACCGAACACATCTTGGTAACTAATTTGAAATGTTTGTAAAAATACATCTTCCATATCTTGTTCTTGATAATTAAGCATGGCCATTAAGCTATTGTACATGGTTGGATTCCAGTCATATAAGTCGGGTAATGACCCCTTAATACCCATTAATTTACGATAAACAACCATTGGAAAATTCACAGCCAATATAATATTATTGTAAATAGCTAATCCTAATACAATACCAATCAATGTAAATTGTGCCTCATTTTCAAATGATGTGGAATTAAACCATACAGTTTCGGTTTCCTCTTGAAATATAAACATTCCATAGTCTGGATTAAATATTTGTTCAACTACTAATTGAAAAAATTCTTTTGATACGCCGCCTTCATCAATTCCCTGTTCGCCAAGAAATTCAACGACCAATTGTTTTTTGAGATCTTTTGGATTGCCCATTGCAATCATTTCGACTTCAACTAATGCATCATCAATAATATGATCGCGTCGAACTTTTAATTTTAAATATGGATTTGATGGTTGACCAGCCATTTGCGTATGAAATATATTAATGCGACGTTCACTGTACATTCTTATACGGCAATCGTAATAGAGTCCTAGGATTTTCGTGGCCGGTGTTAATACAAATGAGTATAACATGAATGAGAACTTTTTACCTAATAAACAAAACCATTTGAGCGCCTCTAAAACAGTAAAATAATGATAGAAAATTACCGTTTTGACGATTCTTAAAATTTAAATAGTCGTTGTCCATTTCAATAGCATCACTAAGCGGATCATTATAAAATTCTTCAAATGGAATAAATGGTTTTCTGCAATCCAACACATTAATATTTAATTCCTCGGCTAATGGATCATCCAGCTCAGAATTTCTTATTGATTTTTTATTGCCGGTATATCCAAATAGGGTTTCATCATCAGCAATCATAGCATCCGTTTCAATTTCTTCTTCACGTAATTTCGGCGATTCAAATGTGCCAGCCAAAATACTTGCATAATAAATTATCTAGACAATAGTAGAAAGAAAAAAGAAACATTTATTAATAATTTTATTTAATTATAACTTTCGTATTTAAATATGTTTACCTTCATAACCTTCGTTGCACAAATAATTATTTCATTATCTTGTACATAACCATTTTCATGGTATGAACCAGCGATAACTTGTAGGCTAATTAGTTGCTGAAGTGTTTCTAGTAGTTTGCGTAGGCCGTCCTTACAATGTTCAGCCCATATCCATGCTAATCGTGCTTGAGCCCATACTGGCAAATATGATGAAGCCTTACATATTGATGGCAAAGCCACTTCAACAAAATCAGATTTACCGATAATTATAATTTCAAATATAATTACAAAAACTGTTATAATTTCTTCAATTTTATCTCGTTGTGTTAGTAATCGTAAATCGACGCTAATACCTAATGCTAAACTATGCATGGCATTATTCAATGAATCAAATACAGATGATTTGGTTTCTAGCAATTGAATCATTGCACGACGTAAACTAATTAAATCAACGCTGGTATGATGTTGTGGTACAGCTCGATCTTTTTCTTTGTCTACATCGGTACAACTACTATCTTCATCTTTATCTAAATCACCTTCTAATGTACGAAAGTCTTCTTTCTTCAGATTTTTTAAATCCTTTGGTGCCTTCTGTAGCATTTCATCGATATGTGTTGCCGGTAATTTTTGAAAACTTTGTACCAGTGATTCGCGTGAGGAAAAATATCGTCCCAAATTCCGTATTAATGGTGCATAGCAATTATTCTCTTTACAGTATTCAATTAATTTACATAATGAGGTTTCATCTAAATGTGATAATGTTTCGATATCTGGTGGTGAAGGCGGAGCCGTTAGACTCTTTATGGCAGTGGTTTTATGATTTGATTGATTTTGACTAGAATCTATTGTTCGAGATGAAGTAGCTAACGGAAGACTATTTGGTGATGAGGCATCTGTGTCTTCGTGCTTAGAATTATATATGTAGGATGGCGAATGTCTGAAATTTATGTTATTGCAAAAAAAAACAAAAAAACTTATTTATTTCCAATTTTTTTAATATAGATTTTGGTAAATTATTTAAAAAAAATAAATATATTTTGCAGCTTTGTAAGCAAAAGCAACATTTATGTAAATTAATGGAAAAAAAGAATTCAAAATATAAACAATTAAAATATTTAAAAAAAAATCACCTTTCCACTGATTTTTTACTTATAGCACCACCAGAACTAGTACAAGCATCACTACCACACACAACTTCATTTTCATCTTTAGATGATGGGGATGTAGTCCGAGCCACTTTATTTGCACTATGAGCATCGCATAGTTGAGCTTCTTCGGAAAATAATTGTAAAGCTCGAGCAGCTGCTTGATTTGGTGTTAGACTTTCAACCTCACCGCTTGATGCACAATTTTTATTTGAACAATTTGCATTACCGCAACCATCCGATAATTGATAAAAATATCTTTCGATTAGTTGTTTTGCGTGGGCTCGCTTCATTTCGTCACTGTCTTGTTCTGTATCCGAAGAATTAAATTCCAATTCAATAAAACCCGTATTATGTACCGAGCTACCGGCTTTCGATTGTATTTGTAAATTATTTTTTGGTGGGGACGCTGATGCTGATGATGATAAATGCTCTTGAGACGACGATCCTTCAGAAGATCTAAATGAAAGTCACAATAAAATGTTGGTATAGACAAAGATACTTCGTTTGATCAAAATTTTGTATTTCCAAAAATCTAAAGATTCATTTATAAGACAATCACCGCTTTAATTAATAAATGAAAAATCATTTAAATTTAATTTCTCTTTATTGTCCAGTTTAAATAAAATTGTTACCTCTATTTTCTATAAACAGTTATGTACATATATTTTAAGTACTATTACATGTTGACATTTAGAATATGATATTGTGACGTTGCACCGACAAATCTTTGTTTCAACTAGATAATTTCAATAGCGCTAAATAATACAATAAAGGATGAGATAGACACAGATTAAAATAGTCATTAAGGATGCTCGCTGAATATAATTTTTTTGAAATTGTTTACTTTATTTTAAAAAAAAAAACTAGTACGGTTTTGCGATTTTTTTTTACCACTTTTTCGATCAACCGACTTTTCTCCGAATTTATTGATCGGATATTGGTGCTCAATATACCAAAAGACGTAAAAAACTTTTTTTAACTATATCGATTTTGGATTGTTGGATTCAATTCTGGTGGAAGGTCTAGAATTTTTTTTTTATCATTTGAAATTTTCACAAAATTTAGTGAACAGATCAATTCATATTTTTCTACGAACACAAGATTTTGCATCTATTGGTAGGCCAACGTAATGCGTCTAAGCACAAAATCCTAAAAAAAAAGAGGAGGTCATTGGTCAGCACTTCCCACTGAACAAAAAAACATCGATGAATAACACATGAAAAATAAATTACGTAGCATGCATGCTAAAAACCATACTGTTTACACTGGAGACAATAGGCAATGTCTGTTTAAGTAATAAGGTACACTGAACGAACATGCCTTCTTTATACATAAATGGTAATGTATACCAAATATGCGTGCTAAATGCATGAAATGTAAAATGTGCATCCCATCATTGCGCTTTATGAAGCCCTTATAATGCTAACCTACCTGTTGTTTTTTCAGTGGGTTTACAAAAAACATAGAAACCTACATATCTATGTAGTAATGATTTTTGCGCTTGACATTTAAATATCAGAAATTATTGTCATATCTGTACTTTTGAGCCAAAGGTTAGAAATGAAAAATATGATTAATATATTGTATTAGGGACCTATTATACATTAGCTTATATAGGCTGAACTATCTACGCTAAATTGAGGATAGTTCATAAACTATAAGTTGGATCATTTTCGTTTACAAAGAAGAATTGTTAGCGTACAACAATAAAATTGCATGCAAATTTTCTTATAACTGAAATATCTCACAAACTATATAGAAGAGATCGATTAAAACTTTCTTCAGTAAAAATTTCATTCTTGTCAAGACTAACAATTTTTCTTTGTAAAGGAATATGATCCGAAATATAGCTTATGAAATATCCTTAATGTAGCGTAGAAATTTTAACCCGTATCAGCTAAGTAATTAGTAATAGGTGCCTTAGTAAAAAAAAAATTATTGCAATCTTACAACTTATCAGTTTATACCAGAAAATAAATACTAGTATTTAGTACCAATATTCAATTTCTTTGACTTATACGTAAGTGTAAGTGCATTAATACTATGGATACACTATAGAGTTAATCATTAATTAACTCATATGTATCGAGGGTAACTACGTTCTGATGGGCTAGTTAAGAGTTAATCATGATTCGAAACTTCATTATCTCTATAGTGTATCTAGAGTATAACAATAAACAAATTGAATTATTAAATGATGATTATGACCCATTTATACTTCCAATTAAATTGGATATTATCAAAGACCAGTAAACTGATCTACCTAAAATATGAGCAAATAAAATATCGTATCATTTATCGATAGTGCAATCGTAAACGTCTCATTTAAAAATATATAATCGAATCATTTTGAATGACATATTTATTATATATATATATATATATTTTTGGATAACAATAATAATAATCGTTACAATAAAATATCGATGATACGATTTAAAAAGCCAACGGATAGTATTTTGTTGTTACTTTAGAAATAAATGAGTTAATTTTTTTTTTTTATTTAAGTAGAATATACGTATTATGTGGCTTGTGTGTGCTGCTGCTGATAGGCGCGCATGCATTTAAATATAATATTTAAGAAAAAAACACTTACGAATTCATTTTTGTAAAAAATACAATTCAATTTGAGTATAATAGAATTAAGTAAATAAAATGCACTCCAAAAATCACAACACAGTTTATACTTTGAATCAACTGAATTTTAATCGGTATGATGGTTAAGGTAAACAAAACCGTTTAACTATTTTCATTGATTTTATAAAAAAAATAATAAATCAAAAAGTACTTATTTTATTTAATGTATTCAATAATCATTTATTTAGTCTAGCACTTTAATCAGAGATTTTAAAATAATCTTCGCTATAATGTAAACTAAACTGGAATATTTGAAATGATTTTCATCAAATTAAATCGTTTCAAGTTTAAAACAGAAAGAAAGAATAGAACGTTTTCTATATTATTGATGCTCTAGCACAGTGATGAATTAATTTAAAGTAAACAAACATTTAACGCCATGAACACCATCACAATATTCTTATTCTAATTAAGTATAATGTTATATAGTTAAACATACTAGTAAGAGTACAAAACGATTTGCGACGTTGTATTTTATCGCCAAAAATAAATACTTTCTTTCAAGACAATAAGATTAATATAAACAAAGCAAATATAATCACGAAAATGTTTTGTTGCTTGATGCGGAGGGCAATGACAAAAAAAAATTATTTGTATTATATATAAATCAGTGTAAATGACATCAAAGTCATATACATTTTTTGTTTTAATAATTATACATAGATATTTTGTGAAACTATGTACACTAATTGTTTGTTGTACAATTAAATATAGTTGACACTTTCCATCCAATGCCGTCAATTTATAATTATTATACTGAAAATAATTTTATTTTACTCAATTTTCATCTCTTTTGTTGATAAAAATAATTAAATAATTTAATATATTGCTGCAGTATGTTGAGTTTGATGAGAATTATAAATGAATATTAGAAAATTTTGGTTATATTCAAAATAAAAAATTACCTTGAAGTTTCGCCGTCCGATTTTGTCTTTTTTTCCGGAGTCATAGATTTTTTCCAGACTGCAAAGCAGGTTTTTTTTTATTTTATACGTCTGTGTGTTGTCGTTGTATTTTCTACTCGCTGCTACACACTAATATTTCTGGTAAAAAATTATTTATCTATTTCTGAATAATATAATTATCGAATAAACATTAACTTATATTGAGTTTAATAAATATAAACAGTCTACACAATTTATTTATAATTTATTATTGAAAAATTAGTCTACAAAACGTAATAGCAAAAAAAAATGATGTGATAAGTAAAAAAAAAAAACAAATTTTTAAGATTTTTTTTTTTGACAGTTCTTCAAGGTAATTAGGTAATATCGATTACGATCGATATTTTAGGGTTAGTTTTTGTTGGGCTCAGGCGTGACGTATGTTAGAGCAAATTTACACAGTAAAAAAAACTAAGAATTTGGCTCGATTTAATGCATCTAAAACGCAAATGGTATCTTGTTCAAATTATCATTATTTTTGAAGGTATTGGTGTCCGTTTAATCTCAATCTCAAAAGAATAAGATTAAACAAAATTTAAGTGTTTTGTGTTTTTAATGTTTTAAAAAATATATTGGACATAAAATTAAGTACTTATTATATTTCATAATAATTTGAGTTTTACATCTTCTAAGTCACTTTTAAATGCAAAATACCTTTTTATTTTAAACAAGAATTAGAATGAATAAAAATTAATACAAATGAATTAATGAAAGAAACTCTGGCAGCCCAAACAATAAATAAAGAATCATAAAATACCGTTCGCTAAATTTTTTTTAAATCCATTTAAATATTTTGGGTAGAACCTAACCTATAAAGTCCTATGAAAAACTACTTTGATCTTAATTGAGGATTCCAAGCACAATGATTTTTTACGCCCTAGAAAACATACAGGGATTGATAGTGGACATCCTCAGGATCATTTACAGTGCCGGATTATTAGCTTGGTACTTGGTGAAATACCAAAGGGCCCCTCATTCACAAGAAAAAAAAGGAATATTCTTTGCCAAAACGCAAACCAAATTATATTTCGAAAGTATAAAATTGAAAGTTTTTGAAAGAATCCAGTTCAAATTAATTCAAACACAATTGATGTCAACGATAATTATATACCTCAAATTCAGCTTCTGTTCAAATTGATGTAAGCACACCTGATTTCAATGATAATCATATATTAAATTCAGATCAAAGTGAAGTTTAATTATTTTTATAAATATCTATCTCTTATTTAATGAATTAATGTGTTTGAGAATGAGTTATATTTCTAAGGATATAATATCCCAATCCCACCAAAACCCAATCTCTACTGGACTGCCATTACCCATTACAAAGGGAATACTATGAAATAAATGCTATTAAAAAACCAAAAAAACTTGCAAACAAAATTTTCTTCAAATATTACATTTCGCTAGAGCAATAGACAATTTAATTGGTAAGTATT